>JANTPZ010004690.1:0-14579 GCA_025593235.1 Vachellia pachyceras | reverse complement strand
TACAGTTTGTCTCAACAGTTCAGCTGCAACCTTCAGACCCCGTAAGATCCCCTAATCCTCTTATGAGAGCATCGACCCCGTCTCCACCCTGTACATAAAGCAGGCCAGTACCTCCCCCTCTGCATCTCTGGGGGGACCCCCACAGGTACATTCTCCATCTAAACAACGTAAACTATCAGTGTTAATCTTGACACTCCCTGGAGGAGGCTTCCACAAGTCGTCATCCAGACTTGCCTTACATGTTTGTATAAGGATCTTCGAGATGCTCTAGGTCTTTTGATGAAAGACAATCATTTCTGGCTACCCATACGTGTCTGCATATAACAACAAACCATAGTCTAAATTCCTTCTCGTCGATTAGGAATTTTTCGCTTCAGACACCAGAAGAACCACTCGTCGTAGTTATGTGCATCAAAGAATATATCATGCCAAGTTACCGGCACTTGCTGTCTCCACATACCAGCGATAAAAAGGACAATCTCTTAGTATGTGTAAGATTGTTTCATGTTCCATTGGGCACCGAACACAGGCTCCTGACGTGCTGCTACAGTTTTGTAGTCGAGCTGAGATTGTTAACAGACGACCATGAACGTAAAGCCAGACGAACGACCGGTAACATTGTGGTTCAGCTTCCACACCATTCTCCAAGGGTTCCGACCCTCACAACTAGAATCTGATGTTAGAAATTTGTAGGATGAACACAAGGTAAACTCTCCATTAGTCAACCAACGCCAAACTGGAGTGTCCTCAATTAATGTGGGAAAAATTTGACCCATCTGATTGCATCCAACACAGGTGGCGGTAGAAATTTCTTATGTGCAGGCCACCTCCATTACTCACTAGCATCTCTGATCATCTAGTTTGAAATTGTCTCAGGTAAGGGTTGCTTTGCTAGCTCCTCTAGTTGTGTTAAATAGGGTACCCATATATCCTTCTAGAACATCACCCTACTCCCATCCACTAGCCTCCAAAAAAATGCTTTGCGTAATTGATACCAGTTTGCACGGATCCCTCTCTAGGTCGTAGACTATGTCCTCCTCTTCGTCACCTTAGGGATGATATCAGTTCTAGTTTTATATCACTCCCTCATGAATTGAACCCACATAGAATAACATTTATGGATCAATAATTAGTCAAGAATGGTCATAAACGCCTGATTCTGGTGTTGTGCCTATCGCAAGCCTAGCCCTCCGTTTTCCACTACTAGAAAAATGCCAATTCCGTCACTAAATGGTTATTTTCCATCGCTAAAATGATGGTCACTAATATTTTCTATCGTTAAATGAAAATTTACTGATGGAAAATAGTAATTTAGCAATGGATTTTTCCGTCGCTAAATAACAATTTTCTGATAGTGTTCCTTCACTAAACACGCTTTTCCCATGCCATTAGGTGAGTTCTTGCATGACCCGAGCCGCTTCTGCAAAGAAAACTTCTACGGTGCTTATCAATTGCCTTGCACATCTCCAATGGTAACGATGTTGTTTGCATCGCGTAATATGGCATGGTTGACAAAACAGATGCTACCAATGTGTGTCTTCCTACCAATGATAACGAATTTTTTTTCTAGTTTGCCAAATGAGCATCCATTTTATCCAATAAGAACTTATACGTCATGTGTGTGATGTGGTCCTGCAACATAGGCATGCCTAAATATTTCCCCAAGTCCATTGTAGGTTCAAAATTGAGGAACTCGCCAATCTCACTTTGCATTGTAGGATCCACGTTCTTTGTAGGTTCAAAGTTAGCTTCATTAACTTTCTGGCAAGAAACTTCACAAAAGACATCTAGTATCGCCTTGGTAACCACTGCTTGCTCCATATCTGCTTTAGCAAATAAAATGAGATCATCCGCGAAAAACATATGGAAACCGTCTTACCATGATTTGAGAGTTTAAAGAGTATCTAGCTACCATCATCCACTGCAGTTTGTATCAGATGTCCTACCTCTCCATCATGAGTACAAATAGGTAAGATGACAAAGGGTCACCTTGTCGTACCCTCATGAAGGGGTAAAAGGTATCTGTTGATTTCCCATTCCACAAGAGGTGCATCTTGGGGGAGGAATAACACATCATATAAGCAGCCAGGTAAACCCAGAGCCTACAAAACCTAGAGCGAAAGCTCTAAGGAACACAATCATGTGCTTTTTCAGGTCAATCTTAATTGCCATGAATCTCTTTAATAATCTCTACAAAATCAACAAAGTCGCGATAAATACAGTTACACAAACCGTTATTAAATCGAACATATATCTTATAAATATCCTCCCTCTCCCATTTTATTTTTTGTTCCACTCTTCCTCATCCTTCTTCTCTCTTCTTCATTTTAATCTTCCTTCTTTTTCATATCAACCTACACATTCTTACTTTTTAACTTTTAATAATTATTTTAAGTGTTTCATATTTATTTTTATTATCTTTTTATCATAGTAATGTTATTTTCTTTAGATTTTAGTTTTATTGAATATTATCTATCACTTCATTATTAAGATTTTCTCATACTCCAAAAAATGACCTTAGTAATTCAAAACTTAACATATGTTTAATATTAACATCTCTACTTTAATATTAAAAAATTAATAACCGATAGATTCAATTTTTTAATTAAAATTAATTGAATAAAATTATGAAATTTTAAAATTTTAAACATAACATTATTTTAAAAAATTATGTCTCTACAAAAAATAGAACTCTTGACGAAAGGTTTATATTCAGAAAATTTGAATAATATTTATAACAGTTCCCAACCACTACTAAAAGAAGTGCCAAAATTTTATATTTCATTTCCCACTACTTTCAAATTTTACCACTAGAATTTAGTAGTAGTTATTAAACCATTACAAAATTAGTTAATTTTTTTTCAAATCTGGAAATTAAATTTTTCCCTCCAAAAATTAGTAATGATTTTTGTCACGCCCCTTTTTATTGGCGCAGCTGTTCTAAGTGTATAAAATTTGCGTTTATAAATCAACTTTGTTTCCTAATTTTTTTCAGTTTGATATTTCTGAAAATATTTGAATTTTTTTCAAATATCTTAGCAATAACGTTATTTTCCCATCTGAACCTAATATGTTAAGTTTGACTTTAATTCATTATTCTTTATTGCAGTTTGAAAACAGATTTTTCTTTCAAAATCCGTTCTTTAAATTCATCTATTTATGATAGCTCAACTGCTTCTACTCATTATTCATTGAATATAATATTTACTTGTATATCTACCTTCAGTCTCATATTACTATATACATAATTTATACAATAAAATACCCAAAACCATTTATGCTATCCATGCTTATATTAAAATAAAACCTTAAACTTCTAATTAAGTCAAACTATATATAAAGGTTCTTCCATCTCCATCCTATGCTTCCTTTATCATCAATTGCTTGCCTTTTGAGCTACCTGCTTCTGCTGTATTTTGTTGAATGGGAGGGTGAGATTCGAAAATCCCCGTAGAAACCACAGTTTATCATATAGTTATATATATAATCCACAATCATGTAAAATAACCACATGTTCATACGGCATATACGGCAATAATACACATCATGAGGTCCCACCTCAACATCATACGGCAATACTTTACGGCACAAGATTTCATCTCAACATCATACGGCAATAATTTACGGAACATCACATGGCACATACAATCATGTAGAATTTAATACATAAGAATAAGATAAAAAGGGTTTCTACCTGTATTCCTTGCTTTACTTTTACCTCCCTTGGTATCTCCTTTTTCTGTCTTCCTCAGTTTGCTCAAACAAATATCAAATCCTAAAAATATATACGTATAATTTTCCATTAATTATACGCTTATCCAACTTTAAATTTATCTCATCTTTTTCTCCTGATCTCATTTCTAACCCTTTACACTTTTTATTTTCTTTTCTTGATTTAATAATTATTTTTCAATAACTTTGAAAAATAATTATTTATTCTATAAAATTCCAAATACAATGGTTGAAGCTTCTATTTAAAAAAAAAACTTTTATGTCATCTTTCAATGAATATTAATTCTCACTAATTATAGTCCATCGATATTCTCAAATAAATACTTGAAAGTTGTACCTCAAACAACTTTTCACATTTTCCATATTTCAATAACATACCCACATGTACAAATATTCCCACATGCACTATCTTACATATTCATACACACCCACATGCATAAATACGCATATAATTTTACACCAATATGTGCATGTATATATAATCTTACTTTCAAAAATTATCTAAAATGTCTTATAGACATTTTAAAATCTTCAAACAACAACTTCTTAATACTTTTGTTATTTTCCATATTCCAACAATTTATGTATGCACATATATTCATTTTCTGATTTTCGAAATATATATATGTACAACTACACACGTCAGTACATATATATCTTATAGGAATAAACCAACCTTGTAGTGATCAAGTTCTAAACCGTTGAAAATTATCTATTAAAATTTCTCTGCATTACTATAATCTTATACTGTCAAAACTCAAAACTTCTCATAATACTAACCTTAAAAATTTCCTCTTATCGAAATAAAAATACTACCATTGGAAATGTAAAAATATATAGAACAACTTCTATAAAAGCAGTCTATTGAAAAGAAAAGATTTTAGTTACCTAAATTATTTTAACAGGACGAACTCAGAGACACGGCTCCTCCTTCTCCCTCTCACTTGCAATGCATAAGGCGAGAGAAGGAATGAACGATGAGTTATTTATATTACCTCCTTCTTCACTGTGCCTTCATTACGCGTGTCTCTCTTCCTTTCTTTTCTCACAATTTTATTCCTGCCGACACTATGCTCTCTCTACACTATGCCTCTCTTCTTTTTTCTTCCTGCCGACAGTCTCTCCTATCCTTTCTTTTTTTTTATTTTGTCTTATTCCAACGTCATCATTTGGGATATGACAATTCTCCCGTCGTTAAATAAATTTCGTCCTCGAAATTTAGATCATACATGATTCTATAAACTCAGGATATTTCTTCCTCATCTCTTCTTCTAATTCCCATGTCGCTTCTCGAGATGACAATCCCTTCCATACCAATTTCACAAATGGTATGCTTTTATTTCTGAGTTCTTCTCTTGTCGGTCAATAATCCTAATAGGCACAGTTTCAAAGGTTAAATTGTCCTTCACCTCTATCACTTCGTGCTCAATAATATGCTCTGGATCAGGTTGATACTTTTTCAGTTGTGAGACATGAAAGACATTGTGCAATCGATTTAAGTGTGGTGGCAAAGCTATCTGATAAGCCACTGGCCCGATTCTTTCTAGAATTTCAAATGGACCAATGTATTTAGGATTCAATTTTTCCGTCTTTATTGACCGTCCTACACCTGTGGTTGGAGAGATCTTTAGAAACACATGGTCTCCAATTTCAAATTCCAACGGCCGTCTCCTGTTATCTGCATAGCTCTTTTGCCGACTCTGTGTGGTTAAAAGTCTTTCTTTATCAATTTTATTTGCTCTGATGTTTGATCAACAAGATCTGGACCATATAATCTTCTCTCGGTCAACTCTGTCCATCATCATTTGGGATATGACAATTTTGTTTTGTGTGTAATGTATAACCATTACAAAATCATTTGTCATGGTAGATTTTATAGCAGTTTAAAGAACCACTACTAATGTTCTTAGTGGTGGTTAAATTGCTAGAAAAACAACAAATTGACTACCACTACAACTTTATGTTATCTCACACCCAAATCATTATATTATGACCATTTATATAGAATTTTGGGTCTTTAATTAATTAAGTGATTAATATTAATCACCTTAACTAACTCATTCTTCTAACTTCAATACATTAAAAGTACATCCACATAACTTTTAAAAAGAACTTTGTACAACGCGTGTTCATGTTTGTGCAGCTTTTGGATAAGGAAAAGCATAGTACAGGAGAAAATGCCTTATAAGCATGTTTAAGGTATGGAGATTTCATCTCATGTCTCAAATAAATAAAATATTTAAGGAATGGTTCCATGAAGAAAAATATTTAATGAGAGATCACATTGATAACATGAGGTCCTTATATTGACAACATCTTGTGCTGTGTTGATAACACCTCATGTTATCAATGGGACCTCTCATTAAATATTTTTCTTCATGAGATCATTCCTTGAATATTTTGTTTATTTAAAATCTGAGGCTAAATCTCCCTTCAAGCGCTATGTGAGAAGGCATTTTTGGCTAAAAGATGCACAAACGTGGAAGTCATTCTGATCTCTTTCAGTAAGGAAAAAGAAGAGAGAGAGCATTAAAAAAGATGAGGAGATACCGTCAATCAGTATGGTATTTAATTTTATTTCTGTATTAAAATTATCATAATTTATAAAAATTATTACCTCTTATCCTTAATGTTTCATATGACTTTTTAGAGAGATTATAAAAAGTTAGATAAATTATTTAATTATAAAAAATATTCTAATATATATGTATCATTTAATAAGTACAATATATACACGTATTAACTATTTATCATTTTATTTTGTTCAAAGATTATCACCATATATAAATATAATGTATGTATTGTTTAATAAAATTTATGCTCTTTTAAATTTTTTTCTACCTAAACTTACTTTTCAAACATTATGCAAACATTTTAATTTATGTGGGTCCATAGTTAATTCATTTATTGCAATTGACTTATATAAGTAAAAATTTAGGTAAAATTTCTTATATTCATTATATTAAGTTATACGTGGTAATACGTGATATTTTTTAAATATTATCATTTAAATATAAAATTAAATGAAAAATAAGATATATGATTATATGTTATTAGAAAATTCAAACAATTTTACTTTTAATAATATTTAATTTGCATACATTTCCCTTTATTTCATTTTATTTTTTATCATTTTTTTACATAATTTTATCACAATATATAAAATAATATATATTATTTAACGACATTCATGTCCTTTTAAATCTTTTTTTCATCAAAAGTTACTTTTCCAACTTTTATATAAAAATTTTTTTTTATTTTTATAAAAATTAATTTACATCTTTTAATTTCTACTCAGAAATCAACGTTTAAAATACATTGGTTTCGTTTGGAAATCCGTTGGGAAAACAGACACAGATTCCGAGGTACTTTATGTGAGAGGAATTTTGTTTCGGCTTGCGTGAGAATGGGTTTGGGGAGCCAAAATGGACTCCCCAACATGTTTCCAAACGCAGCTATTATATGTCTCTTGATATTTATCCAAAACAGATCCAAACACTTTTGATAAACAGTGAGAATCGATTAAAAAAAGTACTTTTATAAGCCTTTCTGAGCCCTCATCCGACCTCTTTCAAGGAAACAACGTCGTCACTGTTAGTGGCTAAAATGGAACAGATCCATACCGAACACACCACAAATCTTACAAATGCTTCTTCGAACGAGAACAACTCTCTTCTTCAACAGTCCTCTTCTTCAGCACCACCTCCGTTCGCTAGCAACCGGCTTGCCGGAACCCCAACTCGCCGATCCCATCACGCCGGTGAACCCCCAACAGCTCCTCCGAGTGTGCACCGTTCTCTACCAGCAGCAGAACTCGCCGTGGCCCAGACTCCACTCCAAGCTCCGTTCCTGCGATTTTGATCTTACCCACGAGTTCTTCATTCAGGTATGCAACAACTTCCCCTATTCATGGAGACCTGTGTATCACTTCTTCCGTTTCACCCAAGCAAGCTCGTCGTTCAATCACACCTCCGTCTCCTTTAACAAGATGCTCGATGTCGTCGGGAAATCCAGGAACATCGACCTTTTCTGGGAACTTCTACAAGAGATGGGACGGCGTCGTTTGGTGAGCGACAGGACTTTTCGGATTGCGTTGACGGTTTTAGGTGCTGCGAGAGAGCTAAAGAAGTGCGTGCAGGTCTTCCACTTGATGAATTCCAATGGCTATGCGTACAATTTAGGGACTCTGAACAAGGCGATTGAGACTATGTGCGCACGTAAACTAGTGGTGGAGGCTAGATTTGTTGTTTTCAAGTTAAAAGAATGGATTAAACCGAATGGCGATACTTACAAGCATCTGATTAGAGGTTTCTGTGACGGGGGTGATGTCATTGAGGCTTCAAAAATCTGGAATTTAATGGTGGATGAAGAGTTCAAGCCTGATTTGGAAGTGATTGAGAAAATGATGGAGACCTTTTTCAAGAAGAATCAATATGATGAGGCTATGAAGCTCTTTCAGACAATGAGGGTGAAGAGGATAGATGAACTTGGTCTCTCAACTTACAGGCTTGTGATCAAATGGATGTGTAAGAAGGGGATGATCTCCCAAGCACAGGTGATGTTTGAAGAAATGGGCAAGAGAGGGATTCATGCTGATAACTCCACAATGGGATTTCTCACTTGTGGGCTTCTAGCAAGAGGCAGGGTTAGAGAGGCTTATGAGATTGTGGAAGGGATTGAAGAACCAGATATAATTGTCTACCATGGCTTGATGAAAGGCCTTTTGAGGTTGAGAAGGGCAAGTGAAGCAACTCAGGTGTTCAGGGAGATGATAAAAAGAGGCTGTGAACCAACCATGCATACCTATATTATGCTGTTGCAGGGGCAATTGGGGAAGAGAGGTAGAAAGGGGCCAGATCCACTCATCAATTTTGACACCATTTTTGTGGGTGGTTTAGTGAAAGCTGGAAAATCATTGGAAGCCACCAAGTATGTGGAGAGGGTGATGAACAGAGGGCTTGAGGTACCAAGGTTTGATTATAGCAAATTTTTGCACTACTATTCAAATGAGAAAGGTGTTGTCATGTTTGAGGAAGTTGGGAAAAAGTTTAGAGAGGTAGGATTAGTTGCCTTAGCAGACATATTTGAGAGATATGGGCAGAAGATGGCTACTAGAGATAGAAGAAGAGACAGAGCTCCATAGCATCATCAAAGGTTCTACTATAACGACTGAAGATGTCTGAAA
This sequence comes from Vachellia pachyceras, assembly GCA_025593235.1. Taxonomy (NCBI): domain Eukaryota; kingdom Viridiplantae; phylum Streptophyta; class Magnoliopsida; order Fabales; family Fabaceae; genus Vachellia; species Vachellia pachyceras. The sequence continues at coordinate 5,662 of JANTPZ010004690.1, read as the reverse complement.
ACCTGAGGCGTTCTTTCTTTTTTAAATTATTACTTTGAATTCAAATGATTCGCATTAACAATCTAAGGTGACCAACGCAGTCGAATTCGTAACCTCCCAAGTTTCCTATCACTAAACTACATAGCCATTGGGAAGCATGAGGCTATTCTGGATTATGCAGAAGCTTCAAACCATAGCCTAATATTTATCAAATTGATGAGAAGATTAAATGGTTAAGATGCAATTTTAATAATGAAATCTATCGCAATGAGCTTTTGGCACTATAGAGTTTATATGGACACAAAACTACATAAACCTATTTAAACGGGGCAAAAATGCCATTACTTAAATCAAATTACCATTATTTTTTTTATGGCCCACATTTTGAAGAAGCATCCTTCAACGTTTTTTTTTTTTTTTTTTATGAAACACTTCTTTCGTCAACCTCTCTCAACGCCTCCATAGCTCAAGCTCGAGCTTTGATCATCTCTTAGGCCAATGCTTGAAATCTTAAGATTCACATAAGCTCCCCAATCTCATTCATCCTATTCAAATGGTGAGAAAGCAACGTCAAGTGACTCGCCAGCAACTTGCTGTAGGTGGCCTCTATGCTCTGTGGTCGATATATTCGAACCATTGTGGGTCAACAGTCAGGACTTTTTTGTACCACATTAGCATCTTGTTAGTTATGCATTAAAGAATCTTTATGTATGGTTTTACAACAACAAAAAAACTTTATAGTATCATACACTCTTTGTAGAAAACTTCACTTTTAGAATTGCGTTTTAACCTTATATTAAAATCAGGATAAGTTGCGGCATTATCTGCTAGAAAAGAAAAATTCTTCCGCCTTGGAACCCTTTTTGTTTACAGGATTTTGAGTTGTGCTTGGATGATATACATACATTTGCACAAAAGTGAGGGTGGAGGATTATGTCATGTTGTAGATATATATTGAATATACCAGAGTTGAAATATCAAAATTTCATTCTTGAAATTTGTGGCCATTCACATTTCTTCATCAAAAATTAGTGATTGTCTGGAAGATGATTCAAGTCTATTGGTAATCAATGAAGAGATGATACAGAAAAAATTGTTAAAACATCTATGATGAATGAATTGCAACAAACAGCTTTGATAAAACCAAAAACAATAAAAAATAAAAATAAAATCTATGGCTAGGTTGTAAAGAACTCTTAGTGTATAGCTTCCTCACTCCATATCCAGTTGTGGACAAGGTGGAACACATCAAGGCTCTGGGCGCTATATACATTTGCTGTGCCGACCAAACAATCCATCCTCTGAAATTGTACAATTAATTGCACAAGTGCTACAACAAATAACTGGAGGGCAGAGCATAAATAAGTTAATGCATTCAATTGAGCATAAATAAGTTAATGCATTCAATTTAATTTTAAGGTAAATTGTAATTTTTTTAACACAACAATAGGACCAAAGTCACTACGCCCGCTATGGTTTATAGTTTAAACTATTCATATTTATCAGCTTTTCCAATTACCACTTAATCTTGTAATATACTGTCTTAATTTTAACATAAATTAGGTTTGTTTTTCATGCTTTGTACTCCAGAGTCTGATGTGAGCTGCATTATTCAGAAATCCTTGCTGGCTGTTAATGGAGATTAAGCTGATGTTTCAAATTGAAAACATGCTTAATTCCAACAGTAGTGATTTATATAACACACCCCATCTAGAGGAGATTAAGCATGTGTTTCAAATTGAAAGTCTATGCTTAAAATTACAATCAAATTTATTATATTTCACTCATCCCTAAAGAAGTCCCATTATTCACACTTAGTTATGTTAGTAACAGAACAGTCCGCTTCAGTGTTTACTTGCTATTGTCAAACTGGCAAGTTTAGAATATTTACCAGAGAAAAAAAAGAAATTGGGTTTTGTTGCCATGGTGAGACGAACTGATGCTCAATAATCATCTTTTCTGGCAAACAAGTAGCAGCAATTCACTGCCATCCTGAAGGTCAATCACCCTTCCTTCCCAACGCACCAGTGTTGCAAGCATGCGGCCCATCTCTATAGCTTCCTTGTCATCAGAAAGAATGATCCATCCCTATCAAGCAATGGAACCAGAAGTTCAATGTGTTGGGGTATGTTGGATTATTCCAGCATACTCAGACCACCACAGCATTCTAATTTCAAAACAAAAAGTATCTGGAGGCTGCCTAAGAATAAATGGTCATGCATCTCAAGGACTTAAGGATAAGGTCAAATAAATGAAACAAAACAACCGTCTTAATTTTAAGTGATTTTGTATTGTGAGGCAAGTATGTTAGAAAAGTTTTATCTCATAACATCCCAAATCATTTTTCTCAAGTGATTATGGGGATTTCCAAACAAAAGAGTAGACTCAGTATTTCCAGAACATATGATCAGATACAAGATGGGAAGAGTTAGGATTGGAAAGGGGGAAATTAATGTTCTGCCTGATGTTGAAGCATTTTCTAATTGCTAATAATACAAAATTCAACTAACCAAGACATAAAATTTTCTGCAATCATGATAATGGATAAAGGGACATGATTACCTCTGGACGCAGTATTCTATCCATCTCCACGAATAGGTCTTTCATGCTGCACCTCTCTGAAGCGAGATGAGAGAGAAGTCCATTTGCATGGAGCAAATCATACGTCCGGGGGTAGGTTGGGAAAGGCTCGCACCTGCACATCGACAAGTAGATTCCATAAAAATGAATTTTCCTGAAGCTCATGAGCAATAAGTTTATCTTAGATGAACACAAAAGAAATTGAAAAGCGCACAAAATGTGGATTTTCTTCCCGAAACTTCCCAAGACCTGGAAGTTTCAGGGTAACAAATCAGTAGGCCCATTACTGTTTCTTCTCCAACTAACAAGCACCATTGATCTATTGTTTGACATGCGAGTGTGCTAATAAAGAGGTTCCCCAGATTTAAAAGAACAAGAGCATACCAGTCATGAAGAACACCGGCAAAACCTCTATCTAGTATAAGAGGAAGTGTATTAGAAGCCTGGACAGGAACAACGTTCATTACCCACACTGATTTTCTTCGCTCCAGGAGAGCATTGTTCAAGCCCCCAAATTTAGCACTCATGTCCATCACATTGCGTATCATGTTAAATGGAGGCAGAGGATCTTCATCTCCTGGCCTTTTCGGATGGTCAGAGAAAATTAAGGGTGTAAGCAAAGACCAAAAGTTGCTGACAGCTGATCTCCAAAATTGCATGTCCTGATAAAACTCCGCAGGCTGAACTCCTGCAATGCTAAAGAGATAAACGCAAAGGCAAAAAACATATACAAATTGATAATGAAAATTGAGTGTTGAAGCAAAGAGAAGATAATCAGGATCTGTTTAAAAAAGGAACTTTCCGTGAATTTCAAGCTCAACCATGCTCAATCCAGATCCAGATCTGTTCTGTATTGGTATCCAGCGCTTGCTAGAGGTCCCACTTATACATGGAACGAGAGGCTTGTAATATGACTGAGCAGCATCCCCTTCTTTACAAAGTGGTATAGAATCCTGCTTGCTACAACATTAAAAATAAACCACATACATCACTCAAATCTGTCAGGTTACAGTAGGAACTCCACGAAGGACAAATGTTCAGTGGAGTAAGGAAAAAGCACAACTAATAGTTGTTAACTCAATATCAGCAATCTACCATGAACGTTTAATTACCATGATTAAACAAAGCAAACATTTAGATTGTTTCAATTGCCCTTACCGTGATGTATAGCATTTAGTATCAGCGGTCTTCTGCCAGATAAAAGTCTCATCCTGCTGAGCTAGAAGAGTCCAACAGATTTGTTGGGTCAGCCCTTCCAATGCGTTCGGCATGATTCTCTTTTTCAGATTTACCTTTGATGAACTTCCCATTGGCCTGCTTGTGGGTGAAGTTAAAACAAAGTACCCTCCAGGTTTAAGAACACGATCAGCCTCTATAAGGAATAGACCATCTGTAGAATAAAGCCATTGTCAGCAAGAGAAAATGTTCAGAGAACTTCCTACAGAAGCTAAATAATGAATACGGTCAAACTCTAGATAGTAAGGGAAGGTGTCACTTCGTCATAACAACAATTCAAGTATGCATTCCAACACTTACTTGATCGGGATATTATTATATATTTGAACAAAAATAGCATTTGCCTAATCTAAACACATTTGATAATAAAACCAAGTTATGAATTCACTTCTAAACTATAAACAACAAAAATACAACAAGAGGTTATGGCCCAAAGGCTGTCAAGATTTAAAATGTCAGCTAGAAAGTTACCAAGCATCGTGGGTCAATGATTTCTTCTTTCTGGCAGGTTACTGCAGATTCACAATCATAATAACGCATAAAAGCTACTGGAAAAGTTGACAGAAAAATGACCAAGATTACTAATTTCCGACTAAATGGATTCTAGTACGGTAGTATCTCTTGGCCTTTTTTTCTATTTTATGTTTTTTAAAGAAGCTAATGCCACCTCCCTTGACAACTTTTATCCTTTACCCCTTAATTGCATTCATCTGACAACAGCATAGTAAATTCCAGAAAGATCAGGTACCAACATCCCAAACTCAGTTCATTGACAGTGGACTCAGTGGGCAAGTACTTACTCTAAGAAGCAGAGACAGTGACACTGACATGGGCCACTAACACCTATACCAGCTGGAACATAAACACGGCTAATGGGATGGCAAAGCAGATATAAGGGGTCAGGTCCTTTTTGAATAGTCACATTAGGTCTAATAATAGGATCTAGCATGTGTCAAACAAATAAATGGATTTGATTTAAATGAGACAGTTTCACAGGCTTTACTAGCGCATCTCCATGTCTCCTGGTACTAGTAAATTTGCAATGCCTAACCTCTAGTTTCCAGCTTAAATTTCTACAATGACATACAAGGTCCTCATTAATGTATAAATGTTACATATCAATAAGATTTCACCTTGCATTTCCCACTTGCTGAGTCAAGAAAAACCACAATCATCAATCCAGTTTTGGATGTTTTTGTACTACGTATACTCTAACAAGTTCAACTCATACCTCAGTCTCAAACATTTCCCCATTGACGATGCATGCGCCACATATATTATTTCAGCGTTAACTGAGGTTGAATAACTTATTTTTTCCAGGGAAAGACAACTTAGCATATATACTCTCTTAGATTCTATGATACTGATAATGCAGTACCTTAAAATGAGTCTATTCCCTAACAATAATCTAGTACAACTTTTGACAACTAAAACTCCAACTTTCAACTTCATTAAATGAATGATGGAACACTCGTCAATAGGTAAAGCAATAAGAAGGAAAAACAAGTTTGCAGGTAACAAGTCGAAAAAGAAAATCTAGGAAATAAATGAATTTGAAATTTAATAAGACAGCAAAGGAAGTCTACTGCCAAGGAGGCTAGATTAATGCTTATTAACTCTATAACCACCTTTTTCGTCCCACATGATACCACTCTGAGCACAGTGAATCATATCAAATGATAACAAAGGATACGGAAGCTGTCTTGTAATAAAGTTTCCAATCACTGCAGGAAGTCCTCTTTCAAGGGTCAATTGAACCTGGCTGCCAGTTGCCTCATAAGCCGCAATGCAAATTGCCATTAGATTCAGCGTGGCTAAATGAGCTCCAAAGCTACCAAATCCACAATCAATGTCTAGTATAGTCCGG
>JANTPZ010004688.1:0-18501 GCA_025593235.1 Vachellia pachyceras | reverse complement strand
CTTCGGTTTTAAAGATGAAGCTTCACCCCGACGGCTAAGACGAAGAAGACGAAGATTTTCAAGGATGAGTAAAGCTTCGGTGTAAAAGTAAAAAAAAATTTAATTTAGAAGGGTTTTCAGGTCTTTTCATCTAAAAATCATACCTCATTTCCATGACATACCAAACACACTTTTAAACCTCATTTCCATTTCCATTTCCACCTCAATTTCCATATCCATTTCCATATCCATATCCATCGAAATGAATTCTCCGTACCAAACGAGGCATAAATGTTCACATACTTTTATTGCTTGCTTGTATATTAAAAATAATAAAACAAATACAAATTGAACAAAATAGCAAAAAATTCTGGAACAAAAAAGCAATATACAAATTGTTATTCAAAGCAAAATTTTTGTATAAACGTTTCATGGAATTTTTTTTTTTGCAAAAATTCTTAAAAAATAGCAATCCATAAGTTAGGATTAAAAGAGAAATTATCATAATATATTCTAAATATTGTTAAAATTCAACTCAAAATTAAAAGTTGAGGTCCTAATAATTCAAATAGGCATAGATTTTGGCTTAGGGTAAAGGGAATTTGTAATTAAAAAATTAACATACACATACCTTCAATGTTTGCTTTTAATGATGACAAATGAGTATTATGGTATTTTAACAACATTCAAAAATCCTTAGTAAAGGCTATATACATTATTAGATATTTGATAAAAGTGTATGCTTGAAAAAGGATTTGTGCATTTCAGCTGAATTTAATAAAGATTTTCCCCAATGTCTTTTACTAATTTGATTAAACTAATTATAATAAAATTGGTATTGTTAAAATAACATTGTTATAAATTTACTTGGACCCATATGCTTATTTATCTTTATTTTATCTTTAAATTATTTCATAATGTACCATTTAGAATTTGCCAACAGATATGTCTAAATTTCTTCACCCTTTTCTTGCAACGTTTTTTAATTACTTTACTAATTTTGAAGAGAAAAAGAGAGGATTGGGGATAAATCTCGTTGCCATGTTAATTGTACAATGAGACTTGCCCATTGAAACATTGTGAAACCGAGTTTTTATGCCATACAAATATAAATGAGCTTTCACAATATGTAAATGAGATTCTATAGTATACAACTGAACTTTCACAAAATTGTAAAATAACATAACATTTTTTGAAAATGCAAATACAACTGATCTTTCATATTATGTAATTGACTTTCAGTGATATACAATTGAGCTTTTCATAAAGATGTAATGGGTAGGCCCCATTCTCTAATTAATATGGTAATGAGGGAATTATCCCTAATTCTTCCGGAGAAAAATCCAATCACTTTTAATGGATGGATACGTGTACAATTTTTTATAAAAAGTTTTTAGATTAATTTATTGAAAAATAAACATGGTAAAATTTTTTTTTTCTATTGTGATATTGATGAATTTCACTGTAACAACAAGCACTGCTTAATTGGTTTATAGAATATATGATGCGTTATTAAATTAATGTTGTACTAATTATTATTGATAGAGTATTGATATGGGGTAATTTAAAAAAAACTAACAAATATGTGAATTTGATTTTATATTAAACATTATGATCAATTTTTTAATTGAATTTTATATCAAGAACAAGAGTTGGACCACAACAAATAAGCAATCACAATAAAATTATTAAAAAATAGATATAGAGATCTTTATAGTTTATATACTTTTTTAACTAAGATATTGTGCATGTTTGGGAAACAATTTTTTCCAATGGTGCACGTAGGTAAAGATAAAAACATTTCAAAATCTGTAAAAAACATTTCGAAATCTGTAAAATTATTTCGAAATCTGTAAAATCATATCGGAATCTATAACTCTTTTCTCTTAACGAATTTCAAACACATACATTCGGTTTGTTTGGATAGTCCGTTAAGAGAACGGACACAGATTCTGAGGTAAATATGTGAGAAGAATTTTGTCTCGGTAAACGTAGGAATGGCTTTTGGGGAGGCAAACGGCCTCCCCAAACAAGCCTAATATTGTAATTTATGAGAGAGGAACATCTCTTTCTTTCGTCCTCTTCCCTTCTTTTCCTTCCAATAAACCATTAGATCAACGTTCACGTGATTTAGCCTTTTTTTGGATAGTCCGTTGGGAGAACGGACACAGATTTTAAGGTAAATATGTGAGAAGAATTTTGTCTCGGTAAACGTATGAATGGATTTTAGGGAGGTAAACGGCCTCCTCAAACAAGCCCTTGGTGTAAAATTACGTAGGTGTCACTTTAATTAAGTTTGCTCATGTCAGTATAACGTATTTTCTTCTCCTGGATAGGGTTGGGGTAGAACGAGTGGCCTGATTTTACTTTTCACTTTACGGATACGCTGCCAAAACAGAAAATTCATTGAAGAACGCAGTTAAAAAATATTTTTATATAAATTGAGTAAATATATATAAAAAAAATTATCTCATTTTATAAAAAAATATATTAAACATGTGTTCTACCAACGTTGTTCCAAACAACCACAAGTACCACAAGTATTATAGGAAAAACGGTGTTAGGCTTCACGCACAAGTTAAAACCATGGCCTCTTTCCTCTCCTCTGCCATTGCTGGCTCCACTCTGACACTTCCCTCCTCTAGAGCCTTCCGTGTCACGGCCTCCGCTGCCATCAAAAGCCGGACAAATGTTGCTCCCGCCGTCATCGTTGGCAGCGGAAGAGTTGGAATGGCCTTGCAAGACATGGGCTCTGGTCAAGACGCTCTCGTCAAGAGAGGAGGGTTCCCCTCGATTTTCAAGGTCCCATCTTGGTCTGTACAAGGAACGACGATCTCGATCTGGTTCTTGAAGCTACTCCTCGGTCCAGATGGAGCGGTAATTAAGACTACCTTATTAGTGTAATCCGCTTCAATCTGTGATTTGAATTAGTCACTTGAGCTCTTGGTTCCCCGTTGGTTTGGTAGATTTTTTTTATAGTTTCGCTGGAAAATACTAGATGTCTGTTTTAACAGTAGCATTTAGAAAACATGACATTTTGAAGATTTATCTGCTGTGTGTGTGTGTAGTTTACGAACTGATATGTGGTTGCTTTGCTACTTGTGCAAAATTGAAGAGTCTCTTTATTTGAATTTTCTATTGTGAATTATAGTTCGTTGGTAATTTTACTAGTTATGAGTTGATGAGTTTTTGAAAATGTACGTAGCAGATTTGAATTTTCTATTGTGAATCATAGGATTACAGATGTAAAGGTGAATGATATGAGTTCAGGATTGCATGGGTTAAGTTCAATGTTTCCTTTTATTGGCTATGGTTTCATTTGAGCTTGAGGGAATCAATCCTGGATTCATTTTGAGATGAGTTTGTCAAATTGCAAGAACTGATAGTGCGCTGGATTCAATATATTTTAAGGGTATCAATCAGATTTGCATGGATTAAGCTTGAACCTTCCATCTATTTGGCTAGGGTTAATCTGAAGGGTCAGTCTTGGATCCATTTTATGATGAGTTGGACCCAAATGCATGTCCTAATAATGCCCACGGGCATAACAGATCAATCTAGACATGAACTGTGTGTCATAAGTCCCACCGGGAATGTTACGTTGAAGCTAAGGCTCTCCAACTCTTATGGTTAACTTTTGGAGTGTGGTTCTTCCTAGAACTTGTGCTCATTACACTGCTTTGCAGTCAGATTTGGCATGAAATTGAGCCCCAAAGGGGGAAAAAGGGAAATTTACAATCAGGTCTCAAATAGGAGAATTAATGAATAAAAAGTCCCAAAGATTCACAAAATTACCATAAGGTTCCAGGAGTAGCTGCTGAGGTTGTTATTAACAACCTTACCCGCCTTCATTAACAAACTCAGCAGTTACTCCTGGGACCTTATGTAATTTTGTGAATCTTTGGAATCTTTTATTCATTAATTCTCCTATTTGGGACTTGAATGTAAATTTCCCGAAAAAAATGATCACTTTGTTTCCAGGGATGAGTTATGGATAATACGTTTCTAACTAATGTTTGTGCTTCTAGGTGTCAAAACTTATAGAACTAGCATTAGCAGCAGCTGGAGAAAAGGGTTTAACATTTGAAGAAGGCATAATCGAGCACTTATGTGCATATTCCCGAGCTGTTGCCCACTTTCCCACTGCAGTTAAGGAGGTAAAAAAAGGCAACTTTGTGTGAGATTTTTGAAATCCCATAGTCAAGTTACCAATTTGTTTGCTGTATTTACAGTTTAAATGGAGAAATGGTTGGTTTTATTCCATCTCTGAGAAGGCCATGGCACAAGGAAAACCTGACCCATGTCCTCTGCATACCCAATGACTTAAAGAGTTAAAGGTTGTTTAGAACTTCAGGTCTTTGTATGTATCCTCTGCTTTGCAGGATCAGTAGTTTAAGTAGTGGGTATACCATTTGTGTTAAAACTGTTGTAGCAGCAAATGCCTGCCTCTCCCTTTGTAAATGTTATTTCCAAATCTATAGCGGTCAGAGGACTAAGTTTTCTAGTGTGCACCAATGTAACATAAAATAAGTTGCGAGACATTATTCTCTCTACCCACTAAATGAAGGTATTCAGGCTTCTTCATATTCCCCCCTTTTCTTTCTCATCTGGGGTACACTATCACAATTATTTGGTATCTGATATTGCTAACTAGTTTAGATTTGAACATTATTGAATACAAGTAACTTGTTCTTTAGACATGATTCCCCCTATCTATAAGGTATGAACCTTCTATTTTAAATAATATTGAGTCCTTTTCACTTTGCCTAATCATAATTAAAACGTTTTAAAAAATAAACTTGACCGGCTAGTTCAACCGGGTTGGATTATGAATTGACCTAGTATCTGGTCCTCTTCTAGGGGTAAAATTGGAAACTGGTTCTAACCAGCCCAAAATTGGGCTCAAGGCCAACTTCCAAAAGCTGAATAATTTTTTTTTAATTCAAGCTTTTTATTATACAAGAGATATTCAAATTCTTAATGATCAAAAGTAAAATGTCGAAGGGGCTGGCAAATGTGGTAAGGCCAACGTACTAAGTACAACAATTTAATATGCTCACATGTTTACATATAGCTTATATTTTATTAACAATATGTCCCATAGACTATCTTTCTAGGATATTTGATAATAGGAAAAAACTCTTGGCAAAAGGAAAAAGATAATAGGAAAAAACAAAAGCTAGCAAGTTGAGCTCAAGCCCGTATCTTTCAAACTTATAAGGACCATGCCTAAAATTCTTTTTAATCTTAAAAAACCTCAATTTTCAAAAAAACAGAAAACATCATAGTTGAAAATATGTTATATACAATCGAAGAAGAGTTGCGTCCAACGGAGAATATGATCCTTGGGTGCTTTTAAGTAATTAATTTTGAAATGAAGATTTCACACAGCAATTTTACCCAAAACAAAATTAACAAGGGACCGAAGTATTTTGAAAACTTGGCCCACACAAGTTATGTTGAGAGGGACTCCATTATTATAGGATGGGATGGGATGGCCCAACAAAAAATCAAAAAGGAAAAGCAGTTTGGAACAGATGAGAGAATGGGACAGTTCAGGATGGGCCCAGGCAGGCAATCCATCCCAACAACACATCCGGTCCCCCACGCCCCCCCCCCCAACACACATCTCTCCCTCTCTCTATTTATATATATATATATATATAGTAAGGAAATTTATTCTGAGGTCCCAAATAAGGGACTTATTTAATGAATGGTCCCAAAAAATAATATTTATTCTGAGATCCCATTGACAACATGAAGTCTTTTTATTGATAACATGAAGTCTTTTTATTGACAACATCATGCGCTGGATTGACAACACCCCATGTTATCAATGGGACCTCAGAATAAATATTTTGTTTTTTGGGACCATTCATTAAATAAGTCCCTTATTTGAGACCTCCCAATAAATTTCCCTATAGTTAGTAGGGAAATTTATATAGTAAAGGTATTCATAATCTTTTCACTTAATGAGTCCAAACGAAGACTCATTATGATTTTCTCTTGATCTTTTCCCTGGAAAAATTAAACAAGATGTTTAAATCATCCCATAACAAAGACCAACTCTTGGACAAGACGGGACGGGACCAAGAATTTTCATCCCATTCCTTTCTTTGAAGCAGGGGCCATGAGGCTATCCTGATCTTTTCCTATAAACATCCCTGCTCAATTATTTAGTGTTTGGTTTACATTTGCCGATTTTTCTTAGTTGAATCAACTAATTTGATTGTTCACACAACTAACAATGACATTCAGACAGTCTCTATTAGCTTTGAATAATCACACCAAATAAGTGCACATTATCGAGGTAACAATTAAAAGAAACTAATCCAAGTTCTTCGAGCACATCCAATATGGACCAAGGGTGTCAAACAAAATATAATGTCATGAACCTTTTGATTAATCTCCTAAACTTGTTATTCCGAAGAAATCATCATTGGCTTCAAACGTCATCACCGAAACAAATAGAGCTGGCATTCAAAAGTATGAAACAACTGTTTCACATATTATTGAAAATCATATAACAAGCCTTGCATCATCGTAACATTATTTTCATTGCAAGTTTAAGTACACAGATCATATATATTTTTTTTCCATAAAAGAAATTACTTGTTTTCAAATAAAACCTGCATTTGCTCCAAATTTGAACAGAAGGATGCAAGGACAACGGCCGGCTGGAATGGAAAGTTTCCACCTTGGATCTTTTATGATGATCCCAATATTTTTTCGGCAATGGGAAAGGAGGGAGCTATGTCAACAGGTACCTAAAATTATACAGCAAATATTAATAGCTATGGTGAAAAGTGCAGTACCTAAATTATAGCTTGTTTGTTAGAATTATGTCATAGTTTTAAGGGGGTATGTAATTGGTAATCGCGGGGTTATTCGCACAGATTCATAATTTCTTGAATGTTTATTATCAAGTTTTTGGTTAAAGGGTTATTTATATCTGGTCCAAAGTTCCGGAGAATTTCGTGTAATTTAGACTTCTTTTGATAATATACAGAATTAATTACAAGATCGTCCATAATCTGTTGATACTTCTCTTGGACGCTAAGATACTCTTGTACTTCAAATTTGGCAAAACAAGAACAAGAAACATGCAACTTGAGGATCATAAGGCATAGTCCCACTGCATATCAACCTATCAGATTCGCAAATAACAGAGTACTATGATTACCTGGACAAGCTCCAAATTTTTCAAAGCAACTTTCAACGGTTCTGTGAGCACACCATATTTTTTAAGAAGCAAACCTGCGGCCTCTTTGTCACCTTTGGCTTGTATGGTGAGTATCTCCCTGCTCAGACTTTCAACTGCTCCTTCGATCTTTTTAGAAGCAAAATATAATTATGGCACCAATCTAACAGTCAGATAAATGAGAGAGAGGGTGAGAGAATGTAAGTCAATTATACCTTGGAAAAATCAACTGAAAATCTGTCGTCATCATGCAAGATAAATGCCTCTTTCTCATATAACCAGTTGAACTGCAATGCCTGCCCTTTTCTAACAATATGACAACACAGAAAAATCAGATGCTGGATAACAATAGACAACGGATGGAGGACAAGCGTATAACTAGCTTACCCATGAGCTTCCTCTAATCCAAAACGTACTGACCGGAAGCATCCCGCAAGAAAAGAAACATACATGGACTTCAATAAACTCTTGGAAAGTAAGTCCTGATGCTCAGACAAGCCATAAATCAGCATTAGTTATGGCCCACGAAATCACAGGAGGCCAAATTTGGCTTGTCAATGACTAAAAACAAGGCGAAGTCTTAGAAGTTTCAATTATTATGTGAAGGTTAACCTACAGCTTGGTCAAGATATTTTGGATCTTAATTAAACAATGCACAAAATATGTATTAATGCAATGCCATGAAATAATCTAATATTTGCAATCAGTTTCTTATTGCACAGTAACGCAAGGACATTAGGAACAAAATATTACTTTGGGATAGTAAACAAGGACTGACAGTGACAGATGTAGGGGGGGGGACATGGACGATCCCCCCCTCCCGCCAAGAAAAAGTTAAAACAACACATCAATCAATTGGTATTGAGAAAAAGTATACTATTTTTGCTTGTGAAAAAAAAAAATAGAACAGAATTCCCCTCACAAACAATCCATATTTTGTTTCAAGTTTGGCCACCCTAGACATCATGTTCTATATATGTCACTGAGGACTAATTAATTCTGCTATAATCGTGGAGCTTAGAGATTATCTTAAGGAGTTACATTGGCATCTCTTATCCATTAGGATAATTTTATTTCTCAAACTATCTTTGAGACTCTAAAATTTTGTGGGTCTCTGGTTCATTTCCTGGCGTGAAAAAAAAAATTAACTTCCCTGGTATCTTCTTCTGGTCCTAGCAGAAAAACATACATTGCCCCTCATTACTTCTTTGTAACTTTTCTTTCTCTCTCTTCTTTCTCCTTATCACTCTTTTCTTATTTCTTCTCAATTTCCAAGCTTCCTTTTCTACTCTTCCTTGTGATGTTGGCCTGGGGTTTCCAGTCGATCTGAATATGCACAGGACACATGTATTCAATGATAATTAAAATTCACTAACCGACCTTGTCAATTAAGAACCTCAATGCCCAGAGACCAACTATATCAGCTTTTGCTTCTTCCAAAGCAGAGTGGAATTCTTGCAATTCCTGGATCAAAAGAAAGAAAATTATGCATTAGTTAGACAGTCAAATTGACACTATCAACCCATCATTAAATGAATGAGTTTGCTGCAGAAGTTCCGAAATTAACAGAAATTTCTGAAACAACACAATTCATAAAACTGACCAATCTCACTGTAGACTTCTGACCATTTGGAAGTATAATGGTATGAGGTCCGATCCCATGGCAGCATTCATGGCAAATTGTATGAGTAAAAAACGATTCAAAATCTACAAGTTCTTGTTGTTCCTTTGCAACACAGACTTCAGCAATGGGCAGAAGAATATGCTTAAACCTGATTGTGATAGACAGCAAGTTTGTAAAAATTATCAGCAAAAGAAACCCATTCATATTTGTAACTTGAATGAACAGGGTATCTGAACATGAGAGAATTTACTTTGCCTCTGAAACATTCTTAAGCATGACCATTGATGTTCCTCGATCATTTACTATACGCTCATCATTTGGTAGATTAAAAGCAACAGTCTGTGGTCCCTTGACATCCTGACAAATAATTCATCAATGTAAAATTTCCGTTTTAATAATTTTCAGCCTAAGGTACTGCACCAAAAGCAAAAAAAAAAAAATCTGGACACTCAATAGCACTTGCAGGTGAGACTAGCAATGCAGTTTAAGAAGGATCTATCTAATATAATAGATGCTTAAGCCAGTTCTACCAGATCATATATTCATATGGTGAAACTATTTTTCTTGTCAACATGTACTATAACCATTCTTCGCTCATCAAGTTTCTATCAAATGCAACACATTTAAATCATGCTTGCAGTCAATAACCGAGACAAAAAATTATTTCAAAATCAAATATCCATGGAATCAGTACTTTAATAACTCATAAACGTTGATGAGGATCATAAGAAATATATGAATATTTCACTATTCTGATACTCACCCCTGCATTATATATAAGCTGGATAACACGGATAGGTGCAGCATTTACATCTTCTGATTTGTATACACTGTCCATTGGGAGATTTTGCTCCAGAACCTTCAGTGGCAGAAATGTTGAGATTCAATAGCACATAAAAATTATAATAAAATATTTATATTATCAGATATGATTGTAGGACATCACTTGCAAATTGTCACCAAAGAGTTTCAGTTGGGCTGTAGCTTGATCATCCCGGACTCCTATAAATGCTTCAAAGGTAGCCTAGAAGAATAAAAATCGAATTACTGAATCTTATAGTTAGAAGATACTCATTTTTAATAGTGAGATGTAAGAGACAGCTTCTGAGAAGTTGGCTAATCAACGAAGTTGGATAATCAACCTAACGTGGAAAAATACAAGAATTGCTAATAATAACATAAACATTACAACAAGGAAAACTCCAAAGAGTTGGGCATTTTCTAAGAGTTATGTCCTAGATGCGTTTGGCATGAACACTATTTCTTTTTTTCTGAAGTGTCTATGCTTCAAAGGTTCCTATTTCCATGCCTGAAAGAGACAAGCAGTCAAAGGAAATGGCAATTGGAAAATAATTATAGATTGACTAAAGGGCTACAGGCAAAATTCCAAACTTCAGATTAAGTTGTCTCTGTCAATATTCTATTGAAGCCTAAGCTATAGGAAGAGTAGCCTAACTTGCTAGCCTCATTCACTTCAAGAGATAAACTCAGCTACTTTTATACTTCCGTCCAAAGAACTCAATACACCTAATCTTTTGCATTCCGATTAGTCCTGTTGGATATTATTGCTGGAGAAGTTAAATAAAATTAGAAGTTCCAAGGGACACAAGGAGAAGACGTGGAATGCATGGTTGTCACAGGAATTTCACTGCATAAGTTAAGTTAGTCTCAGAACCAGACTAACTGGAATTATCAAGGGCCTCATCAGAGGATGGGAAAGAGGGGAAGATTGCATTTTAAAGCATCTTCTGCGCAGTTAAGTACTCCCCTCTCATGTTGAAGCCACTGAGAAGGGAAGAACAATATAATTTCACAAGAATCCTTAAACCAAGCCACATGTCCCACAAGACATGAATGTTTGAAATCTAATATCTGAAGTATCAAGATTATTGTGAATCAGCTTCCAGGTAATGATAATAGTAAAATAAATTCATATGAATTGCGTGAAGCATGATCATTTTATAGTGGAAAAAGCTATAAAGTTCTTAACTGTCAAAAAAATCGAGCGTCAAGGTCAACATTGCATAAGTAATGTGGATGCAATACAAAGCCTCAAAGAAAGATTAATATTTACCTTATATCCAAATAGTTTATCTTCGTAAGTCTCATATGGTCCAATAGTAACATCCAACTTTGAGTCCTGCATCAGTAAAGGGAAGAAGGTCAAAAATTTAATAATCTTGAAATTGCTCATAAGTAAAGCGCAATGAGTTAGAGGTAAAAGCCTAATCAAGGAAAAAAGCTATTAGATTCAAAGGGCAAGGTCACTATTTCATTATGAGTATGGCCATCATCTTCGTCCTAGCACGACTGGTGACCAGAAAGTAGAAACATAAAATAAAGAATGCAGGCAAGTGAATGACTACACAAAGCATAGCAAAGAATTCCTTGATTTCATCTGATTGAATCTTTCATGGGTGCTGCCCCCAGGGGCTTGATCAAGGTTAAAATTAACAAAGCATATAAATAGGGTGGCGCAATTTGCTCTTTGTCTTTGTCTACATACACGCAAAAAAAGCTTGATCCTTAAGATCCGATTCTCCTAGTGAAAGAAAATTCCAGAATAAGGAATGACTGGCTTGAGCTTGCTTAATTATCACTTGAAGACCAAAAGGCTTTCACCTAATTGAGAATGTTAGAGATATAGAATATAGTCCTTTCCTGGGCTCCATCCTAGAAGCTGAGCTTTTGAGATGAAGGGGCCATTGACATTTTTAGCCAGTCATATAAATGTCATTAGGAGCAATACTAAGAAACCTTGTATGTTATCTTTTGCTAAATAAAATGGCCATGAATATTCTTTCTCAGTCATGCGAATAATGATAACAAAAAAAATTGTTTTTTTAAATCTAGACTCTTCAAATGAGCGTAAAACAAGGGTTGGTTAGACTACATTCATCCTATATGTCTCACTGAATAGCCGAAAAATAATGTAATAGAAAGTTAAAGAAAGAACTAACCAACTCAATCCAGGCTAAATCCGAGGCATAATAGTCATTTGAGAGGAAAGCATCAGCCTTGCTGTGTAGCAGCCTCTTCAAACTAAATTTTGAAAAAATGAGTTAGCCAGCATTTATAAATTGAACTATTCAGCATGAAGCAGCCAATGATGGATGGATCATGAGCATAAGTACACCTTGGTGAGTCAGTAATGTTCCCAGCTTTATTCAATAACTCGGCAGCCTTTGCAAGAAGAGACTTGTACTCTTGAGAGTAAGGAACTATGTAAAGATCATGGGCAGCACCGGCTTTGTTATCTATTGTATTAGAATCCAAAAGAAATTCACTGTGTCTTTTAATAACACTGAAAAAGCCTGTAGCTTCTGTCTGTTGATCCTTTCCTAGACTGTCCTTCCATAGTTCAAATTCCTACAAGATAGAAGTTCATTGTTTTCCATGTTGGAAAATCAAATTCTTTGCACAGCAAATTATTAGCGTAGTACCATTTTGTCCATGTCTGGAGGGTAGAAATTTGCTCCAGGTGGTTTCTGCACAGGAAATGCTGCTCTGTATTCCAGACCCTTCCAATCTTTAACTGGTTTTGTTGCATTTGGGAG
The DNA here is from genome assembly GCA_025593235.1 of Vachellia pachyceras. Taxonomy (NCBI): domain Eukaryota; kingdom Viridiplantae; phylum Streptophyta; class Magnoliopsida; order Fabales; family Fabaceae; genus Vachellia; species Vachellia pachyceras. The sequence goes on along the minus strand of JANTPZ010004688.1, from coordinate 6,140 downwards.
CAACCTTATGGCTGAATCTGCTGTCGTCAAGAATGCCTGGTCTTCATCAAGGCTAGACCTGCCAACACAATAAATGAAAGATGATTAAACATGGTGAAAAGATATTTTTTAATTACTTTTAAAAATATTCTAGCCAAGATATTAAAACAAAAGAATTGCCGCACTCAAGGTAGCTTGATGCTTATATATTTGTCAAAAGAACCATATAAGTTTGGAAACCTCAAATTGGAACAGCCATTTCAGTTCAAGTTATCTTTCCCCAACTATTTTTCATTTTATTGACCAAAATAAGTTATAAATTATGTTCATAATTCAAAGTTACACATCTTGAAGTGACAGAAATCTAACTGGGGTCAATACAAAGAGGGTTGTCGATGTTTAAGTCAACTGTAATTAAATGATATGTTGTCCTACCAAGCTATAGGAGAAAGCATAGTTTTAAGCTTTTAACACTAAGCCCAAACTGTGGGGATCGGTGACCTACCATTACAATGATTTGAAACTTTATCCATGGGCAAAAAATTATTATGAGAAAGCTGGCATTATCATTCCTTGAGAGAAGTATCATTACAACAAGGTCTACCAACAGTAATTGTGAGAATATATATATTAAGACGACATTGGCAAAATATATAAATTTTATGGAATTTCAAATTAACTCTAATAAATCTCAAATTCAATAACACATTTACTCACCTTTATATCCTAGTCTAGGCTAGTCAACTAGGATGTTTTATAATTGATAATTTTGTTTTATCATTCAGATTAATTTATGGTTGATCAATTTTTCAAATTATTTCATTTTTATGCTGGCTGAGCATCAGTGAGTCTTAACTCCTCTAATTTGGCTCCTTGCATAAGTGTTTCCACTGGTTTTATTTCACCAAGAGATCAATGAGAAATACTTTTAGCAAATTACTCCATCTGTTCCAAACAATTTTACTCAAATGTATCTAATGTATTATGCCTGTTTGGATTAATGATGTAAATTACTTTTTCAATGTGATTTACAGTTCACAAGATAAGTATATGAAATGAGTATTGTCTCGATTTGTATAAACATGCTTTTGTAACGCCATCACAAACAGGCCCAGTAACAGTGTTTTGGAATCCACAGTGTTTTGCTTTAAATAGGAGCCTTGTCAAAGAAATTGCTAAACAATAGGGAAACATAACAGTTGGAAAGGTCTTGTTGGCAATCTGGTGAAACTGAATTGGCTGGCTCTATTTATCCATTATAGGCTGAAATAACCTTTGACGGAGGTATTTACAGATGTAGCACAACATCAGTAGTGATGGCCTAACATGATAGAATAAGTTGTCAGAACATACCATGGGGTCTTGTTAATCCGATAATAGGACCATTTCAACTTATCTAACTCTGATCTATCAGCATGCTTCTTCAACCAATCTCTTAGAACTGGATTACTGTACCAGGCCTGATTTGGAAGTAAACAAATGGCCAAAACAAATATTAGTGATGTACATTACCATGAGCACCCATCTTTCTAGTTCAACATGTCAAAGGAAAAAAAAATTGAAATGGCCATGTGAAGCAAGAAATAAATCTCCAGTCTAATTTTATAATGTGCTGAGAACAATAAGATTATTAAACATCCCACATGATCCATCACAACCATCCACATCATAAAAGCTTTAGCAGCATAAGTATACTGTTACAAATGTTATGTACTAGACAAGAACATAATGACATAAATGCGTTTGGATGTGTGTGCATGAATAAGGGCATGAAAACACTTCTATTCATGTAATGGAAACCAACCTGCAGATAAAAGAGTTCATCCATAACAGCTGCAGCCTTGACAAGAAAAACAAGAGCCTCTCTGTCTGATTCAGAGAGCCCTATCAACTGCAAAATAAAAAAGAAAATTTACTTTTAATGGTTAACTTTCTAGATCAAGTTTAGGGAGAAAAAGAAAACTAGGTCGAGGATTTCTAACACGTTATAAGCATTAGGAACCAAATAAGGGATCATATTCTTTTAAATTTTGATATATTGGTTTATTTAATTGCTCTGATTTAACTGTAGTATGCTGTCTTTAATAGAAAAAATTATCTCATGCATCTCATAACAATCAGTCAATTATATTTATTATATGTAACTTACCATGTTCTATTCTATTTCCCCAAAAGTCAATAAAATACTCAACAATTAGTCCACTATAGATAAATTTTTAATAGAAGGTTTTGTAAGAGGAGTGCGAAGCATTATTTAGGATCAAGTTCCCATTTCTACAGGAACAAGGAATCGTGTGAAAATTTTATGGCTGTGCTCAAAAGAAATTTACTTTTAGGGAAAAGGAAACAGGTTTTCCCTTGTATTTAAAGCCCGGAGTGCAACCACCATTTTTTATCTTAAATATAGAGGAACATGATAATAGAGGAAGTAGAAAAAAAATAATGCCAGACTGAAGGGCTATTATTACCCCGTTCTAACAAGAAGAATGGGCAAACCGTCTTTAAAGTAAACACAGATCATGAATAGAAGCCAATCCAATAAATAAACAAGGCAAATAACCAAAATTCAACAACCTCTGCACTGAGGCAGTTCGGAGCATAACGTCTGAGTTGTTTTTGTAGATTCAATCTGCGTGCCACAGTATTCTCTTTGTACCTTCAACATATTTACAAGAAACCAGCATTGAAAAATTTTAAACCCATTAAGCATTCCTTTACTGAATATATGTAAATAATGTTTTCAAGACAGCATAGTTTCAAGACAGCCAGATGAATTGATAATAAAGGTGTAGTGCAGTGCAAGGAACCAAACCAGAATAATGATTATATTTTACATACATAATAAAAAATAAAGGAGTTGTATAATACATTAATGACAGGCAAATATTAAAAATTAACATACCTTTGATTTATTATATCAAAAAGTTGGCCATACTGTCCATGAACATCGTAAGGGACATAATCTGAATCTTCTTTAGCCAGAAGCTTTTTGTATTCTTCATAATAAATATATTTAACCGCAGAAACTTCAGATTCCTATAATTGTAATAGAAAATTCACTTGAGCCAGACTACGCAATTTCATTGTGTCAATCACTGATGCATTTAAAGAAACATAAGAATGAAAATCCTAAAATTAGATTTGCAAGCACAGAGGAACATCGTTATCAATCACTATAATCTTATATACCACTACCCTGAAAAACAATATAATAAAGCTGCTATGGTGACAAAAATGCATAAAAGGAAAACCGCTGTCCATGGTAAATTGAAGAACATCAAAATATTCAATTCTGTCAATGGTGCTCCACTTGGATGCTAGGTAATCTATTGAATCCTGGTCCCAAAATAGATTGAGATGCAGCACATGAGCTATTCATAGTTAATATTGGCCGATGCCTAACAATTGCTTAATGATTATGATAACATGATGAAACCTTAAATGCACAAGAGGATGACACCTTTGATTGAGTCTGACCTCGAAAGTATCACACTTTATTTCGTGATTTAACGCCTCTTTCTATAAAAAATTAAATTCTTAAAATAAAATGCTTTGATTAATTACCACTTCACGTTAATATTTCTTCAATCAGATTAAGGGCAATCTCCATGTAGTGAATTAAATTCCTATTAAAAGGCACAAACTTCTCAAAACAATAAAAATCAGATCAGTTCTGTGGCACAGAATAAAGAAACCTTGATCTTAATGTAATGACCCATGATCACATGCCATATAATTGGTTCATAGGTTAATTAAGCAATTATGCAAATAATGCTTTTTCCTTCATTATCACATACCAGTCATTTACAAATACGCCATAGAAAACATCAATCCTACCCATCATTATGAATATTGAACAAATTACAGTGCATTATGTTTCTCAACCCAAAAAATAAATACTGTACATACATCTGATGGAATAGCCATTGTAACATCAGTATAACTAACATTTTACATTTACCATTTAAGGAAAGTCCATTTTGTTAACATGCAAAGCATCCTCACCTGAAGAGTAAAGGCTTCCAGTGGAATTGGATCAAGAGTTGTCACCAGATAAACATCATTATATTCATGATTAATATACTTTCCATCATTTATAACGCTGCAATTCATAATTAAAAAGACATTAGCTTATCAATAATGTTGAATTCCTCAAAGGTCGAGCAGTCAGATGTAAAGAAGTTTAGATGATGATAATAATAAGAATTCTTTTTTGTAATAAATATGCTATGGAAATGTTTTTGCTATGCCATTAACTATACCAATACACCTGCTCTCACCATTTCAGAACTTGTTCAAGTATCTGATGTTAAAAGCTAAAATTTTCTGCAGCATCACATTTTGTCAAACAACAAGATAATACAAGTAAAACTTAGACAATCCACTCTTGAACCCTTGTTTGAAACTTCAAATTTAATAGTCAACTGGCCCTATCACACTGTATAAGAAGCCGAATTGCCCAAGAAGTTTCAATTTCAAATTTTATTATTCCAACTCTTATTCATAAAAGCTACTATTGGCCCTTAGTCAAACAGATCTGATATTTGGATAAAAAACAAATGCAGCTTCTAATTTGGATCAGATAAGAAATAGTCCCAAATTAGCAGTGCTCTGGTACTTCAATCTTAGGCATATATGGCTATGAGTGAGCGCACGGGTTACTGTTATAGTGCGCTGGTGATGGCAATAAAGGTATACTGGCATCTGCCAATAATTCAAAATCTTTAACCAGCCACAGAAGACTTTCTTCTATGCTATTTACCATTCAAGCTAACTGCCAACTTTCCTGTACAACACTACAGAAATTACAAGGTCCATAATCGATAAGAATAGAGAATGTTCAAGGCATTCAATGTTTAATTTAAAGGCAAATAGTTGTGACAAAATAGAATAATGCTACCACAAAGGAAGAGTTTTGATTTACTGACCACTCTTGAAGGAAAACAAATAGCAATTCAAATGCATCCTTTGGAAGGGTTAGACCTAACTCTTCTTCAAGCTCCCTCCTGACAAAAAAATTTAAATTAAATTTAATATGCATAATTCTGCAAGGAGTACAACATTGATATTCTATATAGGCAATCTGTACATTAAACACTGCTTAATTCAGGTAAAAGGGGGAAACAGTGTTGAATTCTACTGATATTTTATTCAGCATCGGGATTAAAACAAATAGACAAAAGACTGCTTGAACTCTAATGTCATTCAAGCATATCCACATCTCCCACATGCAAATATGAAAAGAGGCTTCTCTAATGCAATATCTAATTCAAACTCTAAATTTAAGAGTAAACATTTCTAAAAATTCAGTGGTTCAGTAGTGCAAACAACCTACTAGCGTTTTCTAAATTAGTTAGCAATATTCATTGTTTTAACTATAGAACTTATACTTGTCAGGAAACAAGAAATAAGACCTCATACTCGTTACCTAGGATCAACAAGGATGTTCAAAATCTGGCAAAAGTAAGATCAAGAACGATATTTAGATGGAAATGAAACTCATTACCTAGCAGACATCAGGGAGGAATCACCAGCAGTTATGTGTCCGGCACTGGAGATATCCCACAAGCCTGGCCACGAATCCTTGCAATCAGCACGTTGTTGGAGAAGCAGTTCTTGAGTGCTCTCCGAAAAAATCCACACATGAACAGCTCGATGGTAATCCCCATCTCGATGAACATCCCCTCTGTACAAGAAATGACAGACTAGAATAACAGAGCTAATACTTCTACTCAAAGTTGCAAATAAACTATAATATATAACTTGGAATAAGGACTAGGACAATCCCTGGCTCTAGAAATTGCAGCCCAATGTTAAAATCGGCAAGATAAGCTAATTTGAATGAAAATGCAAACCCTTCAATAACAATCGTCAAAAACCAACGCCCTTGCAACATTTTCCGGCGTGTTTTCTCGGCGACAGATGGAAAGGAAAAGAAACAGGATTTATAGCTTACCTGGGCTTGGAAATCCCAGTCTTCTGGCCAGACTTGGTTAGAACGTCGAGGTACTCTTCTTGCTTCTCTATGTGTTGAGCTCCAGAATCAGCCATTGTTACTTAGTCCACCGCACCAAGTAGTCAACGAACGAGAAATGATACTGATCTATGTCGTTTTCTTTCTTAGAACAGCGCCAGGTATGCATGCGTCGATATATATATAT
>JANTPZ010004687.1:0-13091 GCA_025593235.1 Vachellia pachyceras | reverse complement strand
TCCTCAATGACTCCCTGGGGTAAACTATCGTGTTGCATGGGATACAGAGCCACTGAGTTTGCAACTCAGTTCATTAAGGTGATTCTACCAGCCAGTGAGACTTGGAGCTTTCCGGCCTTGGAATCTCTTTTGAACTCTATCCACAATGATGTTGTACTTATCCTGTCTTCTTCTGGAAAATTGGAGATTTGCTCCAAGATATCGTCCTGCATCATCGACTTGTCTAAAGTTGCTCAGCCTGCAAATTTCTTTCCTCAAGTGTTTTTCAATTAGGCCAGTTGAGCCTATCACATGCCTTTTCAAGATCAAGCTTAATATGCATGAAACCCTTTCTTTCCTTCTCATTGAATGCAGTATTTCATTCACAATGATTATATTTTCATGAATGTTTCTGCCCGGAACAAAACTAACCTGAAAGGGGGATATATGTTTAGACATACAAGATCAGCCGCTTGACTATAATCTTGGACAAACACTTGTATACGTTGTTCAAGGAGATGTGATGAAATTGGTTTAACTCTTTCAGGGCACTCAACTGTGGGGACAACAGTGATGAGTGTCTCGTTTATAGGCTTATTTGGTTTGCCCGTTTGGGCAACCAAAATCTATTTCTGCGCTTACCGAGACAAAATTTCTCTCACATGTTTATCTCAAAATCTGTGTCCGTTCTCCTAACAGACTATCCAAACAAGCCCTATATCTCTTAGTGTCTCATTGCTTTCATTGATTGACACACACTGTTCCCCACAATATCCAAGCATTTATGAAAGAAAATTGCTTCCAAGCCATCTTCTCTTGGGGCTTTCAAGGTGCTGGAAAGTTTTTTTTCGTTTTTGGCCAAAAAGGTGTTGGATAGTTGGAAGCACCAAAAATTGCTTTATGAGAGTTGCTCAAAAGAAATCAGTTTTAATCAAAGTACATAATAAACAAGAGGAACGAATATCCTTTTCCAATATATAAAAAGACTATATACAACAATTAAACCTATTTATGTCTTACACAATAACAATCACTTCAGAAAAGCCCTTCTGCTTATTAATTAATTATAGTTCAAGCGTGCGGATGACAGAAAATTTTTGACAGAAAATATTTTTTAAGAAACAAAAATTAGGAGACAGAGAATCTTCTTCTTCTGGGATGGGTTATATCCACAGGCCCATCATCCAAGTGTAACGTATCCTTCGACCCGTTCTTGAATGGGTTAAGCTTACCGAACTTCTTGGACATGGAAGAGAAGAAAGTGGGCTTCTTCGACATCGTTAGGCCTCCCGTACCGGACGATGTCCCTCCCTGAACGTTCTTCTGCAAGTCGGTGATGTACATCTTCATCTTCGTCAGCTCCGACCTCAACTGCTCGTTCTCTCTCACCAACGTCACGTCCGTCTGCAGCTGCTGATTCTTCGCCTCGTGTGGCTCCTTCTCCTCCGTGGCCCCGCTCCTCAGCTTTAGCTGATCGTAGTACAGCGCGTGCAGGACGATCTGCACCGGTAGCCTCTTGTTCTGCGACGCGTGCACACGCGCGTCGTACGATAGCTTCAGAGGGTCCATCACGCTGCAAGCCTTCTCTCTCTCTATTTCATCCAGATTCGGATGTGCCTGTGAGCAGAAGAAACGTTCAAAAGCTGTATTGGGATACGAATTATGGAATTTGTTTTTTGGTTAACTTGATGTGTTTAGGAACGGGAATATGATTATCCTTACCTTGAGGTAGATATCCACGGCGCGGTAGAGATCGTCGTCGACTTTTCGTGCGCTCTTGGGGATGAGAACGGCAATGCTGTTGAACTTGGAGATGGTGAGCTCTGCGTAGTTCGCGATCTCGCCCAGGTAGGTGTCCACTGTCTTGGCGATGCGCTGGGTTGCGGCGGAACAAGCTTCTTTGACGTCGCCGGTGTTGAAAATCGCTGTGCTTTTCTCCTTCTCGACGAAACCTGAGATGATCCTTCTCACGCTGTCCAAATCGAATAGCCTCTCGCCGTCATATGTGAATGATAGTACCAGGAGGTCGTCCACAGTCACGTGCTCGAGTATGGCGGAGATCCGCTTCTCGAGCTCCTTTTTGCAGCTGCTCAAGGCTCCCAGGAATATCGCGCACCGGAGGAGGCAACATAAGAAGTTGACTGGGAAGGCTGCTTTCTCCGAGGGGAAGAGAGTGACAATGTATTCGAGAAGCTCGCGTTGTTCGGTATGGGAACCGGAATCGCCGAGATTTGATGCCTTGATGCCGTCACCGGAGTGATCTCGGACTAACTCCCGGAGCGCACGCTCTGTGTAGGTGATCAACGCGCTGGCCAGAGTCAAGGCCTTCGCGCCGCGCTGATTCATGGCTGCGATCACTTTGCCAAAGAAATCGACGTTGAGGATGGCAAGCTCTTCTGTCCACCAGTTCGGCGGCGAACGGCTCGGAAAATTGGCTTCGCTGCAAGCCTTGGAACCAACAGCTTCAACGCACTGTTTAACGATACCGAGTTCATCAGCATATGGAAGGAGCTGCTGACAAGATTTGAGGACGAGAACGGCGCGGGAGAGGCTGTTTAAGGCGACCTTGGAGAGGAACTCTTCCGTCCGGCTGGCGAGATTGCTGTCGCAGTAATTATCATTCATCTGGAGGTACTCGGCAGCGCACCGCAGAGCGGCAACGTTGTGAACGTTGATCTCAAAGTTGACGCCGTAACAGAACTTGGCAGCCTTCTCGAAGATCTCAGGCCCTCCGGGTATATCGTAAAGATCGATTCTGGTAAGGTCACTTTCTTCGGACTCCACAATCAGCTTTCTGATGTAGCTGCTCTTCGCCACAAGCATAAACTGCATAATAACATTAACAAATACAAAATTCATTGAGTTAGCCTAACGATTTACATCAACAAAACCACCAAACCCAGAAAAGTGCAAGGAATAAGCTATTTTCTCTACCTTGTGGAGAGAGAAATGTGCTTCTCCAACTTCAACAACAACATCTGCTGGGATATCTTGAGAGAAAACCCTGCAATAGAAAAACCAAACCAGTTCAGATCAATCCAATCCTTGACTGTTCATTTTCTTTCGGATGAATTAGAAAGTAGAATGGTATTTGATGTTAGCAAATTGAAGTACCAATTGCGGGTTCTCTCTATGGCAGGGGAGAGATTGCTGGAGTTGGGAACCGCCATGAATGATGTGTGGTTTGATTTTGGAGCTATAGGGCTCAAGAAGGAGCGAAGAATAATAGTACAGAGATAAAAGGTAGGTTCTGGTGTGGATTATAAAGAAATTGAGTAACATTGCATTATCTCTGTAGTTTTGAATGTGGCCCCCCCAATGTGCTGTAGCTTTAGCTCATTTTTGTTATCTCAGTTACCTTTTTGCCTAAATGATTCGTCTTATGGTATATCCATGTCCCTTTCCATCTGCATCCAGACAAATCGGAACTGATAATTCGATATTTGACAACATTGGCACCAATAGATTCTTCGGTATTGATTTATATTTCATCTTCACCTCCCAAATTTTTCACTTGGTGGTGCATGCATATCTTCATACTAGTTTGTAAATTGGTCATGTTTTACCTGGGTTACATTGTTTTGAATTTGCAATGACACGCTTCTTACTCGATAGATATCAACAACTTCATTATTTATCCTAGATAAAGATAACACATTAATTGTTGTTGTTGGAAGGATATAGGTAGCATTGTGAATGGTCAATGGAGAGCTTCGAAATTATCTTCACCGAATTTTATTGCAGTTGGCACTTGGCACAAAAAAAAAAAATATCTAAGATATATATCCTTCCACTTTGGACAATGTTGAAAGTGAAACTATAAAAATATCTCCACAACATGCATGCATGTGGTAGGAGTAATCTAGTTTTAGTTAGAAATGTTACCATTTGGATCTTTATGGGTTTTTGTTAATCTAGGAATTCACCTTGTGTGCCTTGTATAAGTGATATCTCATACTATTTTTTTTTGTGTGCCGCTACACCCAAAAAAAAAAACTATTATTTTACTCAAAAGGGAGGGCATGTTATAACGGTAAAACACTTGGTTGATATCCCTTAGCTTTCAGTTTTGTCACTTCACTTCATTTGATTTTATTCATCTGGTTTTTGTTTGATTTTATAACAGTAACACCTGCATGCTTGGAAATCTGTTGGAAGAACGATTTTACGGATTCCGAGGTAAGTATGTGAGAGGAGTTTTATTTCGACTTGCATGCAACGTAATTGGAAGTGATTCCTAAACACACACAAAACCATTTGAATCATCTTTAAATGTAATAGTGAATCGAAACCAAAAAAGTACTCCTTAGCTATTTATAAGGCAGGGAAGGAATGAATTTTTTGATCTTATTTATGGGATATTTCATTAAATTTTTATGTATGAAAACATTCATTTATTATTACATTGATTTTATTCTCATGAGGTATGTATAATATATATCAAAATAGTGATAAAGTTGGAAAGTTGTTAAATCTTAAACAATAATTAATGAAACTTACCCTTTGTTGTGTGTGAAACATGTTGAAGTAAAACATTATGATTAAATTTTAGGGGTGGTTTCTAGGGAATGATATAAAGTCATTCATCCACTTGGAGTTTGATAAAAACAATAACGTGATTCCACAATATATCATAGTCAAAGGCATTAAATGCCCTTTAAATTAGAAGATGTAGATGGTGTCCGTGAATAAGCAGTAGTGACAAGAAAGAAAGTGGAAGTGTTGATGAATGTAGAGGCAATGAATTGTATGGAATGATAGTAATCCAGAAAAGAAAGGCTGATTTAAAGAAGCGTGTGGGATTTGCAGGGATGGGATGGGGACGGGTGGATGGTCCAGTTTGTGTGGTGTCAGGACATGTCTCAGCCACACAAAAAAAGAGTGGTCCACACACACACACTAGCTGCCCTGCCCTTCCACCCCACTTCGTGGACGAGCAAACTTGAATTTGACCCCTATCGCACATATCACGCATTCCCTCCTAATTAAATGATTAATTTAGTAAGATTAAAAAATTAGTTAAATGATTTATTTGCACACACATTGCTTTTTATTTGAATAATTCTTACATGAGAGAGGAGAGAGGGGACTCTTGTGGACCCAACACACATTCACCCATTTGGCAATATGGGATGTGGAATTTTGCATTGTTTGCAAAAACAGTAGAAAAATATTTTTACTATTTACGATGTAAGCTTGTAAAAAAATTATTTTAATTTATGAAAAGAACATTATTAGATGCATGTTTGGGGTTTCCAAATGTTTTCCCCGACATCCCATTATCTCTCATTCTCTCGCAGAGGAGGTACGTGGTGTCAATTGACCTATAAGTTTTTGGCATTCGTTGATTTCTCTAGAATCTCTTTAATTATTTACCTTGCAATTAGTTCTTAATGTAAACCTTTTTATGTGGGTAATTAGTATGGATGTTTTAAATAAAAATTATACATTTAATATATCACTAGGTTTAAAAGATTTATATTCAGGACTAAAGTAAATAGTTTAACTAACTCATCAGAGGAGTGATAACTTTTTAAAATAGAAATAGGATGATATAAATGTAAAAATTTAAGTAATTCGATTATTTGGGTAGTTTGTTAATAAAATGCTACGGGTATCAATTGAAGTGGATGTGAGCGTTCAGTTTTCCAGCATTTAAACAAAACAAGTGGTTTGAAATTTAAATCCCAGTTTCATTGTTTATAATAATTTACTTATGTGGTTCTATTTATAGGGTGGAGAGAATGGATATTTCGGTCTTAATTACAAGTTATATCATTTAAAATTTTTATATGAACTTTACTTATCATTTATTACTGTATTGATTTTGTTTTCATGTAATATAATATATGTATTAAATAAGGGTAGAATTGAAAAGTTGTTGGATTTTAATATATAGTTAGTGCGGTTTAAAATCTTTCTTGATCAGCATGAAATTTGTTGTAAATTATTTATAAATAGAATCAATTGGGGAGTGGTCTTTCAACATGTCAGAATAATGTCATCCACCAGCTTATAGATTGGTGATGAGATGTTAAAGACACTTGTAAAAAGCCTACTTGATGAATTAGATTGGTTTGCCTACTAAAGATGTTCCATAATAATGTATGTAGGTCCAATCCCCAGTTATAAAGTTTCTAATATCCCCCAACAGCAAGTTCGCTGAAGTCTTCATATAGAGAGATGGGATCTTTATTAATTTAGTGCTCGAGCCGAATCATTGGCAACCACGACTTGTTTCAATCTGAGGTCCTTAAGGATTCTATTCATCTTTTGCTTCAATGCTCTACTGTCTAGCATGACTAAGCTTTTTCAAATCAAACCTGCCACATGAAGCTTCTTCTTTTTGATGGACGGAGTCATCAACTGGTCAACTTCGATTGTTCACGCTAGAGGTTAAAAGTTAAACCCCTTTTGTGCTTTTTTCTAGTTAAACATCGGTATCCTCTTATTGGAAACTATCATATTTAAGATATTGCCGTATACTAAACGTGGGTACATGTTCTAGCTGGGATTTGATCATTGGTCCACCACGTTGTGAGGGACTATCTTTTTCTGTTAGATCCAAACCCACTCTTTCATGCTTGTTGTAGTTAGAAAGTGCATTATCTTTTTATACACTTGACCAATTTGACTCTTTAGTTTTTATAATTTGTATAGATTATGGATTATTTTTTGGATGTGAGATTTGATTTTACTCTATAAAGAGGGGGCAAAATAAGTGGAACCAATATGGCTGGCTATAGTGTTCTCATGCCCAGCAATTAGTTAATCAAATCCGTTGGAATCACATTTACACAAGCAGAGACAAAACTCATTTCACATATTTACTTCGATTTGTATAAAATCAATCTTCCAACGGATTCCCAAGCACACATTAAGAATGTTTATGGGATATCTCACTCCAAATCATCTTTTGAGTTTCTTTTTAAAAGAAATATGTCGCAACATTTTTTTTTGGGGTATATGGTAGGAAGGATCCAAAGTTTAGATGGATTTGCCAGGTCATGAATCTGAATGGTGATTGGTCATAGAAGATGCCAGGAGGGAGAGAGACGGATATCTAATCATGTTGGGTGGCAACCAATAATAATAATGTTGGGTAATCTTCGAGGGACAAATACCCAATCACATCTCCTTCTGTCCCCCACCATCTATCTCCAACAATTACAGCATTTTCACTTGGCTCCCATTTTCTTTCCCACCTTTTGTGTTTTGTGCTTTTGGTGTATCAAAAGTTTGAGATAAATTTTTTTTTTAAAAAAAATGTTATTGAACCTCCCTAGATGTTGGTGACACTTTCAAATTTTTATTTAAAAAAACAATTATTGTGACACTTTCAAATTACAAATTCATGGAATGAAGTTATTATTGTTATTCAGATGTTGGTTGGTTAATAAGAATGCACCACTCTAGTACTTTTTATAAACAACTACTAAATTATGTAAAAGGAACCGTTGGTTGAATTAGATTAAAGCAATACATGTATATCCTTATTCATGAAAAGAATGAGTGAGAGAGAATGTGTGAAAAAATATATAAGAGATACACGATTAATTGGGTAAAAATAAAAAATGCATTAAATTCTTGCATAAACGTAATTTGTTACTTATATAAAGTATCATCATCTATGAGAGATTTTGCTTATAAAAAAGATAAGAAATGGTATATGAGTAATCAAAACACCTTGTTAATACGTAAATTTCAGGCACAAGAATTTTTTTCTAGGAATTACATGTTCCATTTATAAAAGACATTAATAACATATCTGAAATTTTAAGTATTATTTTCTTTTTTTTCTCTCTATAAATCATTAGCTAGTCTCATCACAATAATTTTCTACGCGCGTTTTTTAACTCATTCTCTGTATAAATAATGGTGCTTTTAGAAAATAAGTTGTGTTTTTGTGCACATATAATCTTTCTAAGTAATTTTAAATAATTTTTTCATTTATATAACTCTGAATATTTGTATCATGTATCTAAGATAGGAGATAAGTACTTTGGGGAAAGCGGTAGAGAAGTACTTTTACGCAAGTCGAGGTAAATATGTGGAGGAGATTGTCTCATTTTGCGGAAAAACACTGTTAAACGTACTTTTGGATGAGAGTTAAATGTTTTCAAACAAGCATAATATCTCTAAATACTGAACTCTGTCCTAATTTTGGTGAGCCTTCTAAACCAAAATCTATCTCATCTAATTCTTTGTACTACAAAAAAGATGAAAATAAGCTTTGGTGGTTGTTTGGTGGAGTGCATGTGCAAGCAAGTTAAAATAAAATCATTTTGAAATCCTTAAAAACTATCTCGAAATCTATAAAAATATTTTAAAATTTGTAAATTTTTTTTTGATTTCATAAATTATTCTCAAAATCCGTAAACTCCTTTCTCTTGACGGATTTTCAAATAAAGAGTCCTGACCTTTAGCATCTTGAAAAGTTGTATTCGAGAGACCATTATTCGATAGCTATGGTATGCAATCATAAAACGAAACTGATGAGCTTTAACTTTATATCAGGACCACAAATGCATTTCATTTTTTTTCCTCTTGCGTAATATATATACAATTATTTTGTAAAGGAGTTATTAAAAATGCTCTTTTTTTTAATAAAATTTATACTTAATTTTAATTTCAAATTAATTGGTAGAAATCTTGTGATATTTGTACATTCTCGTCAAAGATTTGAGAAACCGACTTTAATGAAGCTACATGCATGCACCTTCATAAGAATAAAATAATGAAAAAAAATTGTGGAGAAGTCTCCCGTTAAATATTTTATGGGTGGTAAAAATTTAGTAAGTTTTTTTACGCGTTAAATATTGGTAATCTATAAATTTTATACACAGAATATTAATACTTTGATTTTAGATTTTTTTACCAATAAAATTTTATGTAAAGACTCGATTAACACTTTAAAGTATTTTTATATATATTAAACATCCTAAAATATTTTGGGAGAACTAAGTATTTTTTAATGCAATTCTTCACTTAGCAAATTTTAAGGTGTTTGATGCATTAAAAACGATTTACGGTGATAAACCCATATAAAAAAATACTTTAAAATCATTTTAGGACGTTGAATGTATATAAAAAATATTTTATAATGTTAGATGATACACAATAACTCCAACAGTTTCAATGAAAGAGTTCTCCCAATTTATTTTTCAATCAAAATTGTTGAAAATGTTTTTCAAAATGTGAAAATATGTCTATCTTTTCAAACTTCCAGCTTTCAATCTTTCCAACTATGGAATTTTGATTTTTCCTAAAAAATGAAAAGAGAAAATTACCCAGAGGTCTCAAGTAATAGAATTAACCACAAAATGGTCTCAAAGATTCATAAAATTACCATAAAGTCCTAGGAGTAGCTGCTGAGGTTGTTAATGAAGGCTGGTAAGGTTGTTAATGACAACCTCAGTAGCTACTTCTGGGACCTTATGATAATTTGTGAATCTTTAGAACCATTTTGTGGTTAATTATATTATTTGGGACCTCTGGGTAATTTTTTCCAAAAGAAAACTTGCATTGTCCTCCACACACTTCCCCTCCCTTCTCCCTTTATCTTCCATGCAATTGATTTGTAATCCTTCTGCCAATACTCACGCATAATGCCCCCACAATAATGTCCCAATGGCAGATTAAGCGCTTGTTTGGGAACTTCATTTCCCAACGGTGTACGTAAGTCGAGACAAAACCATCTCAAAATCTGTAAAAACCATCTAAAAATCTATAAAAATCATTTTGAAATCCGCAAAATCATTTAGAAATCTGTAAACTCCTTTCTCCCAACGGAATCCCTTTTTCCCAACGGAGTTTTCAAACACACACTAAATAAATTCCTAACGTATGCGCGGGCACACGCGTGTAGAAAAACAATAATAGCTGCTTATCTCATTATATGAAATCATGTGCTTGTTTGATATTCCGTTTGAAAAAGTCAAAAACCCGTTTAACAATGTTTTTCTGTAAGATAAAATAATCTCTTTCATAAATTTATCTCGACTTAAAAATACTTCTCCACCGCGTTCCTAAACGGCCCTAGATAATTGTACTGTATGGACAACTAAATTGTTAAATATTTGTTAGGTGAAAGATTTAGTTTGATAACTTCAGTGTGTTCATTTTGGTTTTTATCTACTTTTTTTTAAGAAAATACCATATTATTTGATTTACCATTGCTATTCTGTCCATGTCCAACCCATCTCATATGATTTCCTAAAAAACTCGTGATGAGTGTAGAAGGAAGAAAAAACCATTTAAATCTTTTTTTTTTTGAATGATGGACCACTAGTCAGTAGTCACCAAATCAAGAGCTGCCTCATTTTGTTTAACACACTGTGTGCCTGTGTTAAAAAATTGTTGGGAGAATGCATTTTATCCAAAACGTATTTTGACAAAATGTATTTATATTTAGATAAATATTGAATTCAGATGACTTTTTATTATGTTAAAAAGGAGTTTTTTTTGCTCAGAATGTATTTTAAAATAGAGCTACTAAACGTTACAGTTTGCAAGTTAAAAAAATTTTTGATTTTAAAATACATTTTAAATCCAAAAATGCATCCAAAAATGCATTGCCAAACATGCACCGTGTACTCTCTTATATGCCTATTGCCTATATATTGTAATATTATCATTTATCGTTCTCTTTTTTTTTTTTTGTTCCTATTCGTATTCCCATTCATCCATCACCTTCACATGCTTCTCATTCATTTCCACTTTCCCTAGTTCTAAAGCTGGTCCCCCATATTCTCAACCTTCTCCATTTTCATTCCATCCTTAAAAAAAATACAATAAATGATAAATCACTTCCCCACTTTGATCTTCAATCTTGTGAATAAAAAAGAAAAAGAATATATGGCCGGTTTTCATTAGTGTTTGAAAATCATGTTCATATCAGCCGAGATATAACTTATCAGATATACCTACTTTATAAACTGTAAATCACGTTAGAAAAGTAACTTCCATTACCAATTAAGCATACACATAATCATTGAGAGAACTCTAACACTTATTTGGGTTTGTGTTTTGGTTCCCGTGAAATAAGTTTTGCTTTTGGGCTTGTATCTATAGGGTCAGCACAGTATTTCATAACATAGCTAATCAAAATTTGAATCTCCACTGAAATAAATACTCATATTTAGTAAATAACATTGTTTCGAATAGGGTTTTCTCCCATAAAAGGATAATTGTACTTAGCCAAAAAATCACTTATCTTAAAAGTAAAGCTCAACTGCCCACAAGGGTTAGGTAGAGTGCTAGCCTTGCACAACATAAAAACTAGTGCTTCAATGACTGATGAAAGATGTGCTTATATTTTAGCATCAAATAAATATATTGGACATGATCGCCTCTAGTAGAAAGATACATGCACTTGTAAAAAATAAAGCCTAAGTGAACTATTTTTTCTTTCCTTCAATTTTTGCCAAAAATACATAATTTTTATTTTTAAATATGAATTTTATATTTCCTTTCTTTTCTTTTTTCTTCTAAACTATGCAAACAATTACCATCCTCTAAACAATGGGCTTCACATGAATTCAAATTTAAGGCTCTTTTTTTTTGGGAAAGTTTTATTTTAATTCAAATATTAAAATATTTGGAATATAAAATATTAATATGTCAATTGTTAGATGGTGCCATCAAAAGTCAGAAGATAATTATTATACAGATAAGTTTCAGGATCTGAGTAGCTTTCACTATATAGCTGTCATCCAGATAGAAAACTAATAGGGATAAGAGATGGGCCTTCCTTCTTCTTAAAAGCCCAACTATAAGAATGCCCCCAACCATGCATTTCTGGTGATAGATAATAACCCAAAATTGAATCACAAAAAAGACCTTTTTGTTTTCTTATTATCATTTTTTTTGAATTAAATGCATGCTGGAATTATCAAGAAGCAGTCTTTTATAAATCATCCTCCAGAAAATAAAATTATTTCACCTGTGATATGGTTGGTGGTATTGTGAGCCCTTTAATATTTTATTTTTATTTATAAAAAAATTAGACACTAGTATAAAGGTAACCTGTAGCTATTAATAGGAGTCATCAAGATGCCCCGTGCTCAACCAATCAAGGCTGGATTTACCGAAATGAATTAGTTGTTCACAACGTGGTGAGTTAGAGTTTGAATCTTGTTAAAAAATGTGTTTACGTTTATGATCTGTTTGGTTCATGGAGTTCATGGTAATGTAATGAAATCAAATGATTATTACATAATATTTATTTGTTATTTTATTAAAGAATTATGAAATGAATTTTTATCTGGGAAAGAAAAATGTAAAATACTATTTTTAACTCTATCATGATTATAAATGAAGGGTATAAATGTTTAAATGTTGATTTTTAAAAGCTTAAGTGTCAATATGTTAATTCAAACAGGTTATAATACAGATTACATAATTAAAATTATATAATAGGAATTACCTAATGTGATAGAATCCATTGCAATCACTTGGATTACTTTATTGTACCAATTAAACACTTGAATCATCAGACTATATTGCGCTTGTTTGGGAAGCCATTCTTCCCAACGGTGCAAGTAAGCCGAGATAAAACTATCTTGAAATCTGTAAAAACCATCTTGAAATCCATAAAAACCATCTTGAAATCTGTAAAACCATCTTGAAATTCCCAAAATGCCTCGAAATCTGTAAAATCTATTTTCCCAATGGAGTTCCCAAACAAGCACATTGAGATTACAAATAATCCCATTTTATGTAATCAAACTAAAAAGGCCATCAATATTTGACAGAGCTTCAAGGCTCAACCAGAGGAGTCTTCACTTTGCCCTTTGCCGTCGCCAATTCCTCACCTTCAGCCTTCACTTCATTTCATGCAACGCCTTGCCTTTCTAAACTTAGTTAAAACATTATATAAATCCATTTGGGAACGCTGTGGAGAAATAATTTTACATAAGTTAGATATAAATATATGAAGGGGTTGTCTCGTTTTGTGGAAAAATATCGTTGAAATGGGTTTTGGGGCTCCCAAAAGTATTGTCAAACAAACCCTATATATACTATGGGATGACAAAACAAAAAATTTAAACCAATAGTTAAATGTATACTTTGGTTATAACGAATACATAATATTTTCAAAGGGTTGACAT
>JANTPZ010004686.1:0-13474 GCA_025593235.1 Vachellia pachyceras | reverse complement strand
CCGAGGAACTCCTGGTCTTTCAGGAAACAAGAGATCCACTTTGGCAGAGGTTGCAGAATTTAGAAGCTGCAGTAACTGAGATGGTCAACAAACCAACAACAATTCCTATTGAGAAAGAGGATATCCTTCACGAGTCATTGAATCGTATTAAATGTATAGAATATGATTTGCAAAAAACAAAAAAGGTAGAACCAGTCTCCCATCATATGATAGATCATCTGATAGACATTGTTTAGCATTGTTGTGTTGATTTTGCTTGCCCCTGCTTTTGTAGGCACTTGTTGCAACTGCTTCAAAACAAGTCGAGCTTGCTGAGTGTTTGGAAGGCTTAAAGGAGGATAAATTTAATGTACGTTGCCATTGCCACTCGTTAAATCAAGAAACACAATGCATGAATTTGTAAAATGAAAAATTGACTCTAACACGGATGCTGTAGCCCCAGTGCATCCTTCCATTTATGTACCCATCTGATGTGGAACTCTAAGGTCCACCTTGAAGATCTTTTTGACACTGAATTCTTGCATGAGAACTCAAAATTGATCAATTGTATACACTAATAGCTATGAAATTTTCTTAATAAACAGGGGACAAACTCATGTTGGCCTAAAAATGCTAAATCATGTGCCCCCGGAAGATGAGTTCCATTTCTTGAGCGTCAGTTTGCTAAGATATCTAGTTCATTGTGCTTGTTGATTCTCTAAAGCTGGATTGCTATCAGACCCATACACCTATTGGCTCATATAATGGGATTAAAATTGTAGGTGACTTTCCCTTTTGATATCAAAGGATTATCTCCTCTCTCTCACACAATACAGTACTCACTCCACTAGAAAATGGGGCAATACTTGCACATGCAATTCTTAAGTGTTTGCTACAAGATTTTCCCATTAAAGCATGACATGTGGCGGAAATTTTTTTTTTATGAATCAGTAGTATTATGCTGATTTATACAAACTGTTTGGATAAAAATTGATAGCAAACATTTAGAAATTTTTCTTTGAGTATTATTCAAAAAGATACATCACGTATCTGATTTTTTTTTTTTTTCACGTGTTGTCCTTCAGGTTTGAAAAGTAGGCTGAGTGGAGAAGAAAACCCTCAAGCAGGGAGTAGTTTCAAGTGTCTGTACTTTGGAGGAGTTTCTTTTCAATAGATATACAACTGTGTGATTGAACCACATTTTTTTTCTTTTAATTTATTTTTTTTGTAAAAATTGTACAAAAATATGCTGAACATCACATGTATTTATAGTAAGTAATAAGCAGCATATATAACTTATTTTTTGATATATTATTACAGATTGTTGGCACTGAGCAGTAAATTTTGGATTTTACTGCATATTGTGTTTGCTCTTTAAATTCTATTCAAAAGATTTACGTCTTTATGAAATTTATAATAGATATGATGAATTTGGTAATTGGTATACTAAATTCCTGTATAGGTAAATATACGACACAAGTATTTTAAATTCTCAAATTCCTGTATAGAGTTCAATTGTGAACTTTAATTTCTATTTGTTAAAGAGTTACCTTCAATTAAACTCAACAATATTTAAACATGGCTCACTCAAGCGGTTATATCACAAAAACAGCAAGCTGAGAGATTCCAGATTTTATGTTTGACGAAATATGAAAAAGGTTTATATTGTTGCAATCATGATTTTTCTGAACAAAATAGCATTAGGGAAAGTAAACGATGATTATTTACTGTACATCGCGCGTCATGTGTCGATATTTAAAATTTCTCTTTTGTTCCATTTTCATCAAACAAAATAAATAATTAACCGATCAAAATGCAATAACTATCCTTCCTTCTATTGTAATAACTAAATACTAACAACTTGTGATAGTGTTATTATTTACTTTCTGTAGGTATTGGAAAATTCTCTGTATACCTTTTGTTCTCCCTCTTGTTGTATTTTTTTTTAACTCTTGTCAAAGTAATCCTAACCTTCAAAGTCTTTTTATAGGAAAAGTGGTTCATTATTTTTCCAAAAATGATATTACTAGATTTGAGCAATATATTCAAGATTCTCTTGGAAAAAAATGTATCTGCAAAGATATTCAGAATAACAAAGTACTCAACACAAAAAGATAGTATAAATTAAACTATAATTTATTATAATGATTTAAAAAAAATCAAAGATTATATTAATAATTACAAAATTAAAAACATAATAAATATAAATATAAATGTTGAAATAATTAAAATGTGAATTTCACTGCAAAAAGATATTTTGTTCTAATTTTTAATATGATAATCTATTCTTTTACTTTGAATAATATCCACAGTCATATACATATATTATTCTATTAAACTATTAATATAAATTTACATTTATTCAAATATTTTAAAAAATAATTAATAAAATTTGTTAATTGATGCAATGATTCGTTTAATGTTTACATTGAAGAATATTTTTGGGGTGGGGGACAAAAGGAAGCAGACCAATTTACCCCACGTTCTTCCACATCGTTGCAACCACTATTGACAATGATTCATCTAATTACAATTTAAAGATTTTAAATTCTGCCACAGATGTAAAGATTATATTAATAAACAATTTATAAGTAACTTCAAACATTTCGAGTTTGAAAGCATATTCTAACCCTTCAATTCTCAAGGGCCAACTACCTGGGGGGATTTGCAACTCCCCCCTTTTTAAGGAAGATGTATGTGCCATTGTGACCCTAAGCCCCTGACAACACACTATGTCCCAATGTGGCACTAGGCCCCTGGCCCCCTAGCAAGACACTATTTTTTTCCTTTGGGACTTCACAAGGCAATGTATTAAGGGATCTACACTAATTGCATCATCTTTCACTTCACAAAATACTAATGAAAACCTGAAACTTTCAAGTCTTGAACTCCAATCCAACTGTAGCCAGGTTGTTTTGTTGTCCCATTCATTCTCATTATATCTCTGAGATTAGCTGCTTCTTCCCAATGGCCAGCCGCAGCATATATATTTGACAAAAGCACATACACTGATGGGTTGTCACGTTCTCTTTCCAACAGAAGTTTAGCAATTGTCCTTCCAAGTCTTAAATCACCGTGAGCTGCACAAGCACTAAACAAAGACCAACAAATTTTAGAATGAGCTCCAA
The DNA here is from genome assembly GCA_025593235.1 of Vachellia pachyceras. Lineage (NCBI taxonomy): Eukaryota > Viridiplantae > Streptophyta > Magnoliopsida > Fabales > Fabaceae > Vachellia > Vachellia pachyceras. Next base: position 10,367 of record JANTPZ010004686.1, on the reverse strand, counting down.
ATTGCCCTCCATTTATTACTCTTTCTGCCACTTCAAGATACCCACTGCGACCTAGAAGGTCCACTATGCAAGAAAAATGATCTACATTGGGCACGCATTCGTAATTTTTCACCATTAAATCAAAAATATGAGTACCATCATCAACTAAACCTGCATGGCTGCAAGCAGAAAGAACTGCAGTGAAGGTAGCTTGATCTGGTTTGATCTCAGGTGAATCTTGCATTGTCTTGAAACAGCGCACGGCCTCTTTGCCTAGCCCGTGCTGTGCATAAGCAGATATTATAGCATTCCATGATATTGTATCTCTTTTCACCATTGCATTGAATACTCTCATAGACATGTCTAAGGACCCGGATTTGGCATACATTGCGATCAAGGTGTTACCCAAAGAAATATCTGAAAAAAACCCATGTCGGATCATGTAACCATGAATCTGTTGCCCAAGACTTAAGGCTGAAATACTAGAACAAATGCTCAAAATGATAGTGAGGGTGAAGACATTTGGTTTGAGATTCGTATTAAGAAACTCTGAGAATTCCTCTAATCCTTGCAGGGGATATCCATTTACTAAGAACCCAGAGATAAGACAATTCCAGGAAGTCAAATTTTTATGACGGTGATCGGAGAATACCTGAAAGGCTTGATTTATCTTTCCATGCCTGCAGTATGCAGAAACCAAAGCATTAGAAACTTCAACTTTCATAGGCCCCTTTTTGGACAAGAGGGACTGAATCATTTCTACAATTTGTGAAGAGTTGGAGGCAACTAGCAGACTCCCGTATGTAAATTCATCTGGCTCAAATTCTTGCCTCCTCATTTCCTGGAAGATCAGAATTACTGATCCCCCTAGATTCTCCTGAGAATACGTTGAAATCATTATGTTCCATGAAACAAGATCTTTTTGTTCTATTGTCTCAAAAATACTTCGAACCTCATGCAACTCCCCAAGGTTGGAATACATGGTCATCGTTGCATTATTCACAGCAATACAGTCGACGTAACCTGTCTTGATAGCCTGGGATTGCACCTGACAGCCAGCTTCTAAAGAAAAACAAGAGCTCATGACACTCACAAAAGTCAGTTCTGTTGGACTGAGACAAGCCTCATGCATCTTTTTAAACATTAGAAATGCATCTTCATTTCTTTCCATGCCAACAAGACCATCTATCATTGCATTGTATGTAATAGAATCACGAACGGTTGCTTCTACTTCCTCAAATACCAAAAAAGCATCTGCAACACATTCACCATTAAAATACATGGTTATCAAAGAATTAATCACAGAAGCCCATGTTAGATAGCCTGTTTTGATTACTGCTGAATGAACATGTCGCCCGTGATCCAAAGTCTCCATAGAGTATAAACTCAGTATGCTAGCTAACGTGTAATTGTCAGGTTTAATACCCATTCTATGCATATCTCTGAATAGATACATAGCAACCTTTTCATGGCCATTATCCGTACATCCAGTCATTATGGCATTCCAAATTGCCACATTACTCTTTGGCATTTCAACAAAGATTTGGAAGGCATAGCTAATGTGGGCCAACCTAGTACAAGCAGCTAGCAATGTTGTCCAAGAATACACATCTGGGTATTCAATATCTTTAAAGACGCACATAACAGAATTGAGATCTTTAGCCTTTGCATGCAAAGAAAGTAAAGAATTTGCAACAAAAGAGTAGGCTCTGAGGCCAGTTTGAATGGCGTATGCATGTAGTTGGTTACCAAAAAACACATTGTGATTGTTAGCACAGGCTGTGAGAGCTGTGGAAAGGGTGTACTGATCAGGTCTCAAGGAGTAGGATGAGTGAATTTGGCCAAACAGTTTGAAGCAGTCGGAGAAAAGGCTTGAGCGAGTGAGCTCTGCAAGCACACCGTTCAGTTTAACAAGTCGTTCCGCTGTCAATCTAGTAACACTATTCATACATAGCAAGGGGTTTCCAGGATGCACTATCGTGTTCTGTGGAATGAATCAGCCGAAAAAGAATAGTGTTGCCTTTGATTCCGAGGCATTAAGCTGGCATCTGATGTTTTGCACAGTGCCTAGTTCAAAATATGTGTCTGCCAAGTAATATTTAAAAAGAAAAAAAAAAGAAATAGAAATTGCAACCATAAATCATACCATTTGTCAAATTCATGTATATCCACATCGGGTCCGACCCCAACCTCCTTCTCCACATCTGGGTTCATCTTTTCCGCCGTCTTCTCCACTGAGATGAGTTGAAGCCACCATGAGGTCACTGTTTGCTTCGGTTTCCTTTCAATCCTGACTTCGCTTCTTTTTTTCAATTTGGAGTTGATTTTGATGTGCTTTAGGTTGAAAGCAAATGTATTCTGGCCACTTCTCTCAACTTATTCAGTTATTCTCACTTAAATCCTGATCCTGTTTTATATATAAATGCTAATCAAAGCTCGAGAGAACGAACCCAGAGGTGATGAAAACGAAGATAGGAAGTATGACACTACGAAAGAGAGATGATGGCAAAGATCGAGTACGACAGAGCAGGCGGCGGCGGCGGCTGGAGGACCTGGTAGTGGAGACGGTAAGTGGAGGAGGACAGGCGACCAAGAGCAGGCGTGTAGATAGGGCAGCGGCTGAAAAGAATGAAACCGACCAAAAAAAAAGGTGAGGAAGGGTAATTCTGGAATATTGAAATATTTCCATGGGCAATTCTGTCAGGATATGAGAATAACCGAATGTCTACGGTCTACCTAAATTTACCATTCTCTCCAAAATACCCCCATTTCGAGGCCCTGATCGTTATTGTCCTGGCTTGCTGAAAGCCCATCTTCTCACCGTTCCTATCGAATCCTCTCTACTCAACCGGAGTCCGACCGTCACCGCCGCGTTCACAACCACCGTCACCGCCATATCGGCCGCAGCCTCCACAAGCTAATGTCACGAAACCCCAACACTTCCTCTTCAGTTAGATTAAAACCACGATAACATAAATAAATCCCAGGAAAAACAGTGATAAAAAGCGCCAACGTGGAGGAAGAGCCCATCGATGGCCTCACCTTCCTCACCTAAACCCTTATCCCCCGTCACCACCACCGCCTCACCCATCAAGAAGCCCCAATCAATTCCGTGGACCCATGAAGAAACAATCAATCTCATCCAAGCCTACCAAGAGAAATGGTATTCCCTCAAGCGAGGTCCTCTCAAGGCCAACCAATGGGAAGAAGTCGCCGTCACCGTCGCCGTCCGATGTGGATATGACTACAATGAGCCTTCCAAGAGCGCCGTCCAGTGCCGACACAAGATGGAAAAGCTCCGTCAACGCTATCGTGCCGAGAACCATTGTCTCGCTGCTTCCTCTAGTGGCAGTCGCTTTTGGCAATACTTTGACCTTATGGACCAATTAGAGAAAGGCCCTATGCCTATTTCTGCTCGACCCCTTGTGGCTTTCATGCCCTTTGATTATGATGATAACGAAGAGGAAAATGACGTTGATGTTGGTGGTGGCGGTGATAAAGATAATGAGATTTATGAAAGACGGCATTCTAGCCAGTTAAGGAGTGCTAATTATTTTCTCAGCCGGCGACCTGTAAGTAAATATAGAGGAGTTTCTGAGGTAGCTAAGAGGCCATGGAGGGTCTCTGAAGAAGAAGAAGAAGATGATGATGATGATGAAGAGGTGGAAAAGAATGTTGAGGAGGTAAATGGTGGAGGAATGGTGGAGGGAAGGGGGTTGGTTTCTGGTTTAGCTGCAGAGATGAAGGCTTTTGCGGAAAGGCTCATTGGGATGGAGAATTTGAAGATGGAGATGATGAAGGAAACTGAGAGGTGTAGGTTGGAGATGGAGAATAAACGGATTGAGATGATTGTAAAATCGCGGCAGAGAATTGTTGATTCAATTGGGAAGGCTTTCGGGTTCCCTAAGAAGATGAAGATAAATCCTGAAATCTAAATGTTAAAGCTTCTTTCTATTATTTTTCTTCGGCTGTAAAATTTCGCTCTTGCTATTATCACCATTTTATAGGGGGTTATTCATATATTTTTTTAATAAAAGAACAAGCACGCATTTCTTGAATGATTGTCAATTTTATAGTTAGATGAAGGTTTTGAGCGTAGAGTGTAAGAGAAATGAGCTGCATTATGCATGGCTTATGATTAGTACCCCATAACGCAAGCACCAAAGCATAATATTTATGAAGATGTTTATTTTCTCAGGATTATTTGTTTCCTGCCTAATGGGAATTTCTTTTAATCCTTCAGCATTTTAGTGTTATAAATGTCCGACTGCAAAAGCATAATTTTTTTTGCTCTTTCGGTCAAAGCTGATATTCAAATTTGACATGTATGTGTGTTAGTACTTTATCTTCCTTCTTGTTATTGCACTTTAAATGAATATAAATAGTCTAGGAGATTTACAGATTATAGAAATCAGACCTTTGAGATTAATCTGTCGTCTTTGGAATTTTGTTTGCAATTGGTGTAGAAATCCTTTATTTGATCTGCCGTTTGTCATCATATATTGTTCATTGGATGCTAGCAGTAATTTAATTTGATCCATTTTTGGCTTTAAGGTTGCACAAATGGCCAAAACTAATTTCTGGGTCCATCTTTACCATTTAGGAACCAATGATGGAAGTTTCCTTGTTCATATTTTGTTTATTTCCCAAATGCTTCATGCTAATTATTGTAGTACATATTCTGGTATCCTACTAAGCTGGCTGTGATCTCGAGTCGTACTACCAAAACTAATTATTTTATGTTGTTCTATGATTGTCTAATGAAATAGCTTTCTAGCTTCAATTGTGTGATGAGGCAGCTAGGATTCTTTAGGTTGAAAGCTACTGGATTTATCAGAGAGCCGATTTTATTATGAAAGAGTTTTAAAATTGTTGGAGTATAAATGTAGCTCTTGAGTTCGAAACTGAGTTCTCATTGAGATTTATGAATTGCGATTTATTGAAAGATTCATTCATTGTTTTAAAAAACCTGCTTATAAATTTTCTATGTTATAGGAATGATTAGTTGTTGTAGAGTAAAATAATGTTGCAGGATGCATGTAGCTGATTCCATCTTATGGGATAAGGCTGCATGTTGTATGGGAATGATGTGATATGAAACAACCTCCATACCCTTAGATAAAAAGACACTAAAGTACACAGAGGGATAGTAAAGTTTTATAGACCTTGCATAAATTCACTTCTCGTTCTTTGTTAAATGTTATTGCCTTCCTTACAGTTACACCCATCTCATATGGATATGAAAAGTGCCCTAAGAAATGAATATGATTAATGTCTTTCTTATTTTCTTATATTTGCTTCCCACGCCCACCCCTTCTTTTCCCCCTCGTGTGGGTGTTTGTATCTGTGTACTGTGTCTGTTTGTCTGTGTTACTGCGAAGCACAATCAGAGAATGATCTCCTTCAGAAAGGTACTCAAGAGTCTCTCATCAGACCCCATCTACCTTGCAACTGGCTCTTTAAATGTTCAGCTTTGGCCCTCATGAAGCAAAACATGCCTGATGTTTTTCTTAGATGGCTTCTGGTTCTGTGAGGATCATCCTGTTTATACAAGGAGACTCTGTTTAGCCCCATTTCTGTCTTACGGGGAAAAAGGGCACCATTAGAGTAGAGAAAGCTAAGAACTTGAAGCAAAAAGACCTATTTCTGGTAAACTTGGCTTTCAAATATTAGTCAAGATGTGGATTGCTGGAAAAAAATAACCAAGGCTTCAAGCTTGAAAGCCTACTCTGCATCATTCTAGTTGGGTCTGATAAAGAATAGCACAGTTGCACTATCCTAGGTCAAGTTTGCATATTCTACATGACTGGCTTGTAACTGCTATAAAGAACCATTTCTTTTTGCAGCAGTTCTGTCTAAAGGCCACGCTTCCTTTACAAGTAGTAGGAGAATATATAAGATGCCCCTTAATTTGGCCTCACCACTAGGTGAGAACAAAGAATATATGACATTGTGCGTGTGTGTGTGTGTTCAGTATACTAGTGTATAGCTTCTTGACACTGCTTTGTTTAGACTCGTGTATGGCTTTGCAGTTTGATTGAAGACCTTAATAAGCGAACAAATGGCATGGTACAACGGGCCTGTATGGATTAATGGTAAAAACTAATTTCCCACTGTGATTTATGATTTATAACGCAAATATATAAGAGAAGTTTTATTTCGGTTTATTTAAACTGTTTTTGTAATATCATGGCAAACATGCCTTCAATAAAAGAAGTTTTATTGAATGGGATATGCAGTTTTAAAGAACTTTAAGTAGGACTTAATGGAAAACTTGAGATACATATTTTTATGATTTGTTGTGAACAGTTTTAATTAAGCATAATGAATCAAGCTTAAGTGCATGTAAATGGCTACAAGAGAATTGCTCTTCATTTGGAGTCCAACTTGACTTAATTCCAATTTGTCAATGTTTATTGTGAATTTGAATATCATATGGTTGGTTTAGAAGAATCTATCAAATGATAATTATTCAGTCCTTTTTTGTTTCATGTCAATTACACATGCAGGGTAATTTTTTCTCCAAATTCGAAAGAGCACTATGGTTTTATTCAAGTCTTTTTTTGTGCCAACAGATTTTATTTGAGTCTGTTAGCTCTGCTTATTTTTCACTGATAGTTAGTTCATATCTAAAATAATCATCACCGCAATAGGCATGAGTAGTAATGCCATAATTTGTTTTAAGCTTAGTAAATGTATTATAAAACTAGGGAAAATTAATTTTGTAGTCTTTCAAACTTTAACTCAGACTCACTTTTCAAATATGACTCATCTTTTCTAATTTAATACTACTTCCTCATCTTTTCTAATTTATTAAATTAATTCTTGCTGAATAAAACTCATCTTGGCACATCACCTAATCATCTTATGTGGTAAAAGAGGCTGTCGATGTGGATCCAAATGAATTCCGCGTCTTGTCCCCGTTCATCACCCCCAGTTCCCTTATTTTTCCCGTCATTTTCCTCCTCCTACCCTGAATCATCCGTGACAGTGTTCTCTGAAGAAGGGGAAATCCACAAAGTGACCTTACTTTCTGGGTTGCATTTTCTTTGACCCTACTTTAAAAACAAGGATTTTGAATAATGATCTCTATGTGGACTTTCAAGATAAAACCCTGATTCAATTCCAACAAAAGATTTTCACATATCAAGTTCACTTCTAACCCGTTTTCTTTCCTTTCAAGTTCCACTGCAAAAATAGTTAAATAGATAATGTAAACTGAACAACCACTTAGGTAATCGTCACACGGACACAAATTTCATGACAAAACTGCAGACATCAGATCATGATCACAATAATGCATGCTTTAACTGGGAGCAAACAACTTGGAAAGTTAAAATTCTAAAGTCGCCTTAAAAAAGGACCAAGTGGAGAATCCATACCAAAGTCCAATCATCCTCCAGACATAACAATGGTTCGCACTTCGAAACCTGCTCATGACAACCATTTCAAACTGAAATTTCAAGAAAATGGGACTTTGCATCCATTATAATACAGGGACCAGCTCTGATGATACGTTGCATTTCAGAAATAGAAAACAGTTTACTAGACTTGGTAATTCCCCAAGGAAGATGGATGCTTTGTGCAAGATAATAAAAGATAGCAGGCTGATTCATACACCACAAATTTATATTCACAATACTTTCAATTGGCTTTTTGCCCAGAAAAATGATTGCTATCCCATTTATCTGAGAGGGTAATAATACATCCACTAATCGACTAGGGCCAAAAAAGGAAGAGGGTTACATTCTTCTGCATATAAGCAGGAAGAAAAAGGGAAAAGGAGAAAAAACAAGGTTACAACTACAAGGAAAAGAAGAGACGACCCTGTACACATATATTCGTCTCTTCCCCCAGAAACCAAAAAAAAAAAAAAAAAAAGTGGGGGTCAGGGAATAACCCTCTAGATACAGTGGTAATATACAAGATTTGCAGCTAAAGAATAAACTAAAGGAATGCCTGCCAATGTGAAACGCGAATTTTTAAACAGGACCTGCAGAAAACAATGGATTTCTGTAGCCCTGATTGGATAACCAGCTTCATCTGCCAAAATAAAACATAACATTAACAAGGTCATTCTACATTTTTTGGTTCTCACATTAAAAATCAAGAGAGACAATTACAACAGGGGAACCACAAACAGATAATCATTTAACAAGAAACATTTATGCACAAATCTTTATTCATCCATGAAAGATTCGACAGAGTTTTACTAATGCAAGTTGCAACACCTAACAGCACTATATTTCGTCACTTGATCTTCTTTGCATAAAACTAATCAATATCAACTCTTTCGTCCTGGCATGTCACTGCCAATTATACACAACGATATTCCTTTCCCATCATTGTATTAGGAATTCTAATTTATACAAGACTTTATTTTTGCCGCTAATTTATACAAGACTACTATCAGTTCAAGCATGTAAACATGCATCATTAATCAATCTCATTATCAGCTCAAAACTGATACTTAAGGACAGCAGCTAAAAAATAGGGTTGAACAGCCTACATCTCAACATTTTATAGTAGAGACTAGAGAGCATAAATTCATGCAGCAATGATTTTACAGTCTCATTTCAAGCAAGACAGGAACCCGCCATCATAAGGAAAATCATGCATTGTAGCACATAAAAATTAAAATAGTAGTTGCCACCACAACCATCATAGACAAACTCAAGACTGATTTAACTAGACTCAATGGAAAATCTTGTTATCCACATTGACACAAATTCAGAATTCCTACCAGATATTTGCTCAAATAAATGTTTGGTATGCTTCAAACACAGCAAACGACACTACCCATCCCTCCAAAAGAACAAATTCCTGTAGTTCAATGCTCAATATAATTGAATGAGTTGGCACATATAACAATTTATATACCTGTACATTGCTGTCAAAAGGGCATACAGCTTCCATTCCTGATAGAACTGACAGCTCTCGGCAGCTCCAGCTATAGAATGCGTCACTCCACTCTAGAATTCGGGGGACGGACGAACGAACAAACTGCCTTGTCCTGGTTGCACTTGCTGCTGAGACTGATGTTGTACAGCCACATGTTTGGGTGAATTTTTCCCTTGATCCTGTTGCTTTTGCAGTTGTTGTTCTTGTGGCTTGTATGGCTGCTGGGATAGGATGGGCTGTGATGAGGACTGTTGCAGCGGCAGTGGCTGCTGAGGCCAATGCGCCCCAGAATTCTGTGAATGAGCAGGCAAATTAACTGATAACTGTCTCGAGCCTATTCCTTGACTGATTTGTGGCAATGGCTCTTTTGCAGCTGAATTTCCGGTAGTTGCACTCCCCAAGGGGCCTGCTCGCATGGCTGGATTGAGCATATTGGAATCGGACGGGGGTTCTGATGTTTTCCACTGAGAAGATGTGGAAGGAACAGCAGATCCTGCATTAGATGAATCAATGCAACCCTGAGTCATAACAGAGCTCATACTAACCTCAGGAGTACTATTAGCAGGCTGCTGATCAACTTGACTGGTATCAGACTGAGATTTGATTGGCGCCTCAGAATTTACTGCACGGCTCTGCTCAATCATTCTCTGAACATTAGATTGAGTTTGATTAATTTGCTTAGGCTGAGGATGAGATTGTAGCTGTATCTGGTGATGATTAGGAGAAATAACAGCTTGCTGAGGCGATGACAAAATATGTCCTGATGGTCCTTGAGCACTACTATCAGAAGATACTACTGATTGAGGTTGCTTTGATGAAGTGGGTGTTGCTGCAGGATGCATTTTCTGCTGCAACTGAGAATGGTTTGTGGAATGAACGGAAGGAAATGACTTTGACTGTTGATTTGAACTCAAACCAGATTCAGGATATGAGTTTTGTCCTTGCATTACGTGCATCATTGGGTCCCCTTTCTCAGTCTTTTGACTTCCTGGAGGTATACAGAGGCCATTTAAATGAGAAGCATCCAAAGGGATATTTTGATGAGCCAACATACTTCCTCTTCCTATTCCCTTCAGAAGTTTAGCCTGTTGTTGAGACTGTGCATGCTGTCGTGGATTAGGATGTTGCCTACCAGGCTGCTGATATTGCTGCTGCTGTAGCGGTCGCTGCCGTTGTTTAACTGCTTGGTTATGATTCCTGCTGAAACCATGTTGTGAAAGGTGATGTTTCTGCTGCTGGTGCGGAGATGTTGTTACAGGGGAGACAGGTACTCCTTGCTGAGATGAATTTTGAGATTGAATCTGAGAACTGTTCTGTGGAGCCGATGACAGGGGAAGTTTGGACTGTGCCTGAACATGTGGCATCAGCGTATTAGATGAAGCAAACTGTTGCTGCTGCTGCAGATATCGTTGTTGCTGCAGCTGCCTTTCCTTTGCCAAACGGAGTGCCAACGCTTGCTGCTGGGGATTAGTGGCATGATTTGTACC
>JANTPZ010004685.1:0-19728 GCA_025593235.1 Vachellia pachyceras | reverse complement strand
AAATGTTACCTTCAGAAGTATAGAGACATAGAAGGAGAGAGGCTTAACATTCCAAAACAACAACGTTCTGAACAAAGGCTCAGCCACCACCACCACCAAGATCACCAAACTAATAATATTAATAATAACAACAACAATAATTTGCATTTAAGTAGTCTATATTCTTCCACAAATCTAATTTCTCAGCCTCCCTATGTGCCTGCTGGCCAGCCATATCCTCTACCTTTCTCCCCAAGTTCTATCAAGCAGGACCAGATTGATTCGGTGGGACACTGGTAAGACACATACACACATATAGGCTCTGGAAAAATATAATGCGTTACCTTATGTTGTGTAAGGCAATACATTTTTCCATTTTATTTTTTAAAAAATACCTTTTCTTTTTCATATACCAGACATTGCAAGTCTTCTTTTTGAGAAACTTTCGATCTGCATTTTAGAAATAGATATGCACATGTATGAAACATGTTGCTGTGTTTACGTGGATGCTTAAACAAAAACAATTTTACTTCCTTTTCATAATAAATGAAGAAAGGATTCAAGGATTTGTGTTTGTTATATATATATATATATCATATATAGCTAGCTAGCTTAGCTGGGGGCGATATCTATATAGCGAAGCGTGTGTGTATGTGTGTTTTATTAGCCATCAGATGATAAAATATTATTGTAAATTTATTGACAGTACGTGTGATTGAACAAGTAAATACGTATGTGGCTATTTCAATGCCTTATATTTAATTTACCTTTATCCCCACTTTACTCTAGCCTCGTGAAAATCTCTCTTTAATCATCGTTCAGGTATATTGATTAGAGTGATTAACCAAGTGCCTGGAAGATTTCTCCTCACCATCCTTATTTCTTCACCCTGATACATAAAAATATTGCTTATGCATGAACCCGATCGATCTGAGCAATAACCTCTAAATTTTCTTGTTTAATAATTGCGGTGATCGCCAGAATTGCATGCTGAATTATCCTTTCTCAACAGGTGATCGACGATGATTCTGACGCTACGCTAAAAATACCCAAAAAAAAAAATCTCGCTGCACAAATTGACGATAATTTCTAAGTAACTCAAACTTGAAAGATGGTAAATGAGATGGTGCAAGGAGTATTTGTTCCCTACTCATGCAAAGACCACAAATTTACAGCGTGAATTTCTCTTGCATGCATGCGCTCGCGTGCACAAACATGTACATTCAACCCAGTCTTAAGCAGAATTTTAACACTCTATTAGACTAGTCAATGTTTAAAATGACCGAGCATCATATTGTTTGTTTATTAAATGTATAATTAATGATTGATTTAAAGAATTATTGAATAAAATAAGGTTGAATTAAAGGAAAAAAAATCAATATTGTTTACATTGGAATATAATTAAAATTATACATCACACAAGACTATAAAACTATTTGCATAGCTGGATAAGTACACAAGTACAGGGGCAGGGAAATCCATACTTTTAGCTGACACAAATAAGTGTATACAGGATAGTTATTTAATGATGCATTATTTGTGAGAGTGTGAGGGGCATCATATAAACCAAATACAAGACAACCAGGCCTCCAACTCATCAATATATATATTTTAGCTGGTATATATAATTGGTAAATATATATATATATATAAACCTCCATGACATGACACCCTTGAATTAGACCTTTTTGAATATATATGGGGGTGGGAGATCAGAAAATAGTGGGAGATTTTTGTGTTGTCGTGTCTCTATATTATCAGCTAATTATTAATCAAGGCGAGTTTGGAGATTTCTGAGAATTAGAGCGAAACCAGAGGATGAAGCTTTCGAGTGTGGCAACATCAGCTCTATTATGCTTCTGTGTGAAGTCAAACAGATCAGACCATTTGAAGTCTGGGTACTTCCTTCCTCCTCCTCCTGTTTCGATCAGATTCTCTGGGGGCCTCACGGTTTTGTCCTCTCTCGGGCTCACAAAGTATACCAACGATCTCCTCTCTTTCTCTGTGTGTACTAATGCTCTGTGCAGGCAGCTCTTGTATCTCCCATTACATAATGCCTATCAGATCACCAATATACATATTAGCCTAAGATATAACAAATGAGTGTCAATAATTTAAGCCCTTATAAATAATATATATCTACTATCTATTGATCGACTTTACTTGCTTCCAGATAAGTTCAAAAACACATCATCACATCAAGTATCAATATAATACATATCATATCAAGACTTTTCATGATCGTCTACCATGTGGTGATACCTGAAATAAGCAAATGTTTATGAAAGTGGGAGAAATGTCCCGAAAAGCTTATATGTCAATTCACATGTATGAAACTTGATAGAAACAAGATAAATCAAATTAATTATTTTGACACAAACTAGTATGTGGGTCCCTGAGATTTCTACAGAATCAAAATCAGGACCAAATCTCTTGCTGTGCCCCAAATAGGCGCTGAACATTTTGTTCTATTACAAACTTTCAAAAACCTCATTTATTACACATCATGCATTCTGCTCATTTGTTTTAATCCGACCCGCCGAGAAAAGTGTTGAAAGTAAATCTGCTTTCAGCTGCCATAACAGAGGTTGTCTCTTCTAACTAGTTTCAGGTAAAAAAAATTAAAATTATTTGTTTTAATATCTCTTTCTCGTACTACTGCATGTGCTGAGAGCTGGTAATTGTGAGTTCATTGATTTCCTCGTACAAAAAGCCTAGGGGTCACAACTCTGGCCTTGCAAAAGGATCTTTGTGGACAGTGGACACAGCATTTATATCATAGCGGATCTAGAAACACGGAGACGATATGATAATATAAATAACGAGGAAAAACTTTACTGGTTAACGTACGTACCATGAAAGTGTCGCCTATGTTGACGACGAAAGCGTCGGGTCGGGGACGAACAGCTAGCCATTTGCCCTCTGAAAGAACCTCTAAACCTCCAACTTGGTCCTGGTGAAGAATGGTCAATGAGATTGGGTCAGTGTGAGGGCCAGTCCCGAGGGTGAGGCTTGAGCTATTACAAGGTGGATAATAGTTGCATCTCATCAAAGACGAACCATCTTCAAAAAAATTTCTGAAGTATAAACGATCGATTCCAAGACTAATGGCCAACAGTTCCATGATTATGAAAGATAGCTCCTTCATAGCTTCACAGTACTTATGATACACGCGCCTATTATTGCAAAACAGTAAACACACACATGTCAATTTCCAGGTTAAATAATGAAAAAAATGGTTGATGTATACAGCATGGGTAGCTAGGACAGCAACTAAGAAGATAAAAGCAAGAAAGTGAAGTTGGTTTGCATGTTCAATCAAGCAATTTCTGCGGGCTATGGTCATCGTGAGTGGGTCCGAGTTGTAAAATTCACAGATCTCGGCGGAGCATGAGTAGAAACGGGAATAAGCAAGCTAGGCTTTAAAATCCTACGTAACAGTTTTTACTGGAGTCGGTATTTCGAACAGTACTAGAATCATCAGAGTGAAAAAAAAATATGGTAGGTAAATTAACTAAGGTTAAAAAAGTGTCGTCAATCGTCATTATATGTGATGCTAATGATGAGATTCATTGAGCTTACCCTGTGTTTTCGAGTTGTTCTCCTAAGACAGACTTAAAGTAGTCCACAATTTCTGAGTCGTGACCGTCGCTTGTGTAATGATACTGAAAAGAAAAAGTCTCTTTCCATGGCAACTTGGAACTAAAGCGATCTGCATGAGCACCTGAGTAGCCACATGCGCTTCCAGGTTTCCTTCTGGCGCGGAGCTTATGGTCAAGAGGGAGCTTGAAAATGTAGTCGATTTCATCATAAGCGGCTCGAATGAGCTCCGGATCGACCCCATGGTTCGTGACTTGGAAGAACCCATGCTTCACACAAGCCACCTTCACAAGCTCAGCCGCACTCACTATGGCTGCCTCGTCGCCTCTCATGAACCCTCTCAGGTCCACGAGTGGCTCGTTGAGCTCTTCAGGTTGGGTTCTTGCCAAATCACTAGAGGGCCAAATGAACTCATCGGGCATTTTAGGTTGCTTTTGAAGCAAAACGGAGTCGAAAATCAAAACGTCATTATTATTCTTCTCTTTCTTTGGTTCTTCAGATGATATTGCAGGATTTAGCAGACCAGCAGTGTTGGCAGTAGAAGCCATTGCGAGAGGACATATTATTGAAGTTGCACAGACATTTCAGGGGGGACGAGAGGCTATATTTTATATATATAGAGAGAGAGAGAGAGAGCTGCTTGTTAAAGTTGATGTTACGCGTCACCTCTCGTTTATAGTGTTTCACGCGTATGCATATTTGGAAACCCCAAAAACAAAGCACTTCTTTCTATAATCTCCTTTTAGCACTGTGACAATAAGTATAATATTACACATATTGTCGTTCCATAATATTAGTGCCATCTTGTTTATTTCTACGTCAATGACTACACTCCAAAGGTATTTAATCTCTCTCTCTATCTCTCAAGTCTCACCTAGCTCCTACTCTTCATAGAAAGCATGGCTTGCGGGAGTGATTTAGAAAAGTGAACCGAGAGCCAGATTATCACATAAAATTTTAAATGTCATCAGTAGTATGGAATTTATGACAAATTAAGTTACTTATATGCTATGAATAATGTCAAAATAAGGAGAGAAATTAGCTGGGAAGAGAGAAAAGAAAGGGGAAGGGCCGTCCATAGAAACGTCGAAGGAAATGAATAATTAATGAGGGAGATAAATGGGAGCCATCAGTTGGGACGAGTGGACGCCCATCCTTTAGTAGTCAGCTTCTGTCACTGTCTCTTGTTTCTAACATAGTTAAGGATAGACTTTAATAAATTTAATAATAGAACTTATATTTACTGATTTATCTTGCTGTTATATGTATAGTACTACAATATTGATGCCCGAAGTGTCTTATTCCAGAGGGTATGATGATATAATTTAAAGCAATTGAACTGTTTCTGAGCATAAAAGTGTGTGTGTGTGTGTGTGGAGTAGATGATGAGTCTATTGTATATCAGATATCGATCCCCATCACAGGATTCTTACAGCCAACTTAATAAAATCCAAACGGAATCCGTACACACTGATTGGGATTGAACATATCAAAGTTACATGCATGGACAGCGACTCTTATTACACGACACACATCGAGGATGTCACAGTATAGCCCCCCTTTTGTTTGTCCTTTTGGTCACTTTTTCCTAATCATCCTCTCTCTCCCTCTCTCCCTCTCCCTCTCTCTCTCTCTCCCACAAAGTTTCCGACGGTAAATTTGTTAAGAAAATAATGAACTTCCTCGTGACAAAGAAACCAGGAAATGCGACAAACACATGAAGATTCTTGCTGATGTCTGAAAAGATCATAGCAGATTTAGAAGTCAATTTCGATGGGGATCCATTGCCAAATTCCAAGACTTAATGTTCCTGTTAAGAGGGGAAAAGGTAGAAGAGAAAAGAGGCAGCACAAAATATCATGTGATGATCCATATATCATCCTCTTGGGGTCTTTTTAATTTGACCACTTCCTATATGTATAACTAAGCAAATGAATTGAGCAAATTATATACAACATCACGAACATGTACAGGAGCAGTAATTTAGTTGAAACATCGCAGGCATCACTTACATGTATAGTTTGGGATCAAATCAGCGGCAATCAGCAGCAGTAAATTATGACATCTCTGTGGAGGTGTTATTCTTATATTTCTGTGACTAAGACTTGGAGGTTCTTACAGATCCCTGATATATATATAATGTTTATGAGTCATGTCTAAGCATAATGTTAATTGGTGCTGTTCACTAATTGATGGTGGCGATGAGTTGGTGGCCCCTCTCGAGATTCTTAAGATTTTTAAAATTACGAGAGGATGGTCAAATAGCAACCATTTGTCCATGGGCCCAGAAGTCCAGTTCCCTTTGGAATTTCTAGAATGATTTCCTTTATATTTTTTATACCATTTCAATCCATGCTCTTTTTAACAATTATTCAATATTTCCTCCCATTTACCACTTCATATTTTACTATTATTGTTTTTTTCATAACACTGAAATTTTTCAGGAAGGGTAAATTAATAAAAACTACAACATACACTCACTTTTGTGTTTATCGTAATAATCAGCATTATAATGCTTATTACTATTATGAGATATGTATTTATCAAAATCTATATTTAAAATGAATAATTGAAAATTAAAAATTGTCTTTATTTTGAATTACATACACATTAATTTTTTTTAAAAATATAAAGAGTAAGAAAAAAAATCAATCTAACGGCCCAAATATGATATGGACGGTGAGCAATGCACGATGATACGTTAACATTTGAAATATTAGGTAATCCAAACCCTTCCCTTTAATTAAATTTATTTATTTAATATATAAAAAGAATAAATTATTCAACTCATTACTGTCTGTACTGTTGTTTTAATAATTAATTCAACTATTCGGCCTAACAATTGAATCGATCCGCAATATTAACACAATCAGTATCATAATGCAAAAATTATATAAATCTGTAATTAAAAAACTGCTGGGTTTGGTATTAGGCACAGTAGGATATAGATACATACAGGTATAGATATTCAGGTTAATTTTGAAGGATTATATATGATGAGATTGCCTTGAGGCTCCACCGCTCCAAATCTTTGTGGATCCTTGATTATTGCTTTATCCGATAGCCTCGTTTTCCACAATATATATACACGCGCGCGTGTAGGGGTGACAAAACGGATTGGTCCGGGCAACTCGCCTCAACCTGCAGGCTACGTTTTTTTACGGGCTGCCAACGTTTAGGCAGGCTCAACTCACAGATTGAGTCCGTTTTACCAATTTTGTGTGTGCGCGCGTGTGTACGCCCCCTGTTCTTATATTAGTAGTATCTTCATTATTTGATGATCCTATCCAAAATTAAGCATGCAATAATTTATCTTCGTCAATGGCTAACTCTGGAACTTCCTTTTCAAGATTCTCTTACCTTGCCTTCTGTTGTTTTTAACTAGCGATCACTCTCCCGCGCGTTGTGCGGGTAGCATGTTATTAAGATATTTATCACACAAGCCAAAATGGATAATATTCAATGCATACCATTGTAATTGTGCTACTATAATTTCAACATAGATAGGAAGAATTGCAAGGCAAAGCAACAAATTATGCCCACGTGGAAATGACAATTACAGAAGATCTACACGTGGAATGACATCCACAAATAGGAGGTTTTAGAACCTCAACGTCAGCATGACCAATCAAATGGATAGATTTCTAAAAATTTCTTTGTAGACAATATTTATTGTCTTCTTTAATTGACCTTTACCATTAGTAGGGACATATATTCTCAAGCCATCAATGCTTTTAACTCTGGACAATGCAACATATAATTGCCCATGTGTAAATACAGGCTTATAAAGATATACTTCTACACGATAAAGAGATTGTCCTTGACTTTTGTTTATAGTCATTGCATAATAGGAGATCCAACTTTCAATGTCAACCTGTGTGGTGGCAAATCAAAGCTGTTAATAGTGTTGAAGAACTCTGTCGTATACAAACTATTCTTATATTAGTAGTGTCTTCATTATTTGATGATCCCATCCAAAATTGAGCATGCAATAATTTATCTTCGTCAATAGCTAACTCTGGAACTTCCTTTTCAAGATCCTCATGCCTTGCCTTCTGTTGCTGTTAATTACGCAAGTGATGACAAAATGCTCTATTGTAAAAAAAAAAAACACTTCCAATTCCCAACCACCACGTTTCACCTCTCCAGGTTTTTCGTTAAGAGGCGTTACAATATACCCGTCCACCATTAATGAATAAAAGTCCAAATCAATTTGGATTAAGGTAGAAATATAAATAAAAAATGGTATGATCAATAGAGGTAATTCTCCCTTTTATCTATTTAAATTTCAAATTTTATTAACTTCTTATATGCATTATATGGATGAGTGGAAATCAATTTCTAAACGTACATGAAAACAGAAACTCCCAATGGAATTCTTTCGTTTATCTTTGCATCCTCTCTTCGCCTCTCCTTTCATGCATTTACCGTGTAACGTAATCGGAATCCATATCAATACTTTTTATTCTTACGCGGCTGTTTAGTGAATCAGACTATACCAGGTACGGTCGAAATCCATCGAGAAGAATAGAGAAATTTCAAAGCCTTCATGGCACATCGTGTCAGAAACTACGTGCATGTCACCTCCTGCTCCGATATTTGGTATAAGATTTATTTTCAATCATAGATATTAATAGGGATTTTTAGACTTATGTCCTATAGAAGGAAGTTATTTATGAAAAGGTCCCAAGAGATTGTCAGTGACAAGTTGATGATCACCATTGACAAATGGAGCAGCTGCCAATGACAACTTCTTGAAATCTTTTTATAAATAACTTCTTTCTATAGGACTTGAGTCTAAATACCCCCATGTTATAGTAAGGACATGATATTCTTACGCTTCAATACAGACGTTCAGCAAGAGTTGGGTTCATTGATATTCAACTAATTCCTTACTAGATAGACATTTAATTATTGGACAAAAAAGGACATAATTCATTCAGAAATTGACTCGTTTTTTATGTGAGCGTTCGGCCCATTTCCAGATTTGAACAGAACAACTTTTTGTTTCTGACCCGAGAAGTCCAATGTAGAATTTTCTATTGATTTTAGACCCAACAAATCAAAGATATTTTGACAAATATGACCCTGCATCTGATGGCTTCTACAAAACACCCACGTTGTTGGTCCCAACCAAAAAAAGGGATACATGTGAGCGACTTGAAGAGTACGGTACATCACATAAAAACACTACCTTAGTGATTAAATTAAAAGCTAATTAATTTTTTTATGAGGTGAAATATGATTAAATAAATTAGTTAGGTATTACATATATTCTGAAACATTCATGCACATCGTTAGATTATATATTAATTTATAAGTTATATAAATTAATTTAAAAATGATAAATACTCATCTCAAAAAAAGGGAGATTTGCTTGCTACCGTGACGTACATTCATATTTAGGCGAGAGTTGGGTTGTTTAGGCGGATCTGTGATGCCATAGCTCATTATTGACTGTGATTACTTTTTTTTTTGGTCAAAATTGACTGTGATTACTTTAGGATGACCTTTTTGAATGAGAATTTTTATGTTTAGAAAAAATTTTTCTCAATGATGTAGATAAATCAAGATAAAAATTATTTCGAAAGTCGAAAAAAATTTTGAAATCCTTAAAAAACACATCGATATCCGAAAGCTCCTTTCTCTCAACAGATTTCTAAACACACACAAAGCATATTATACCTTCATAAATATCTGTGTTTCTTCTTCTTCTTCTTTTGCTAAATAATTATGTGAGTTTCTTATTTGTTATGATGTTACAATATTAATGTGGTCTCTCTCAAATATTAAGGTGGCTATCTTTTTTTAGTATAAAGGTAAGTTAGGCTTGAAGAAGATTTTTAAAAACTAGTTGAGACGGGTCATTGTGCCCCCCACAAAAGCTTGATTCAGTAAGAGATTCTCCCTACAACTTGGTTGTGCATGTCAAATAAGCACTGTCTGAAAGCTCCCCAGATGGATTTCTTTTAACAATATAGCAGCACACATCAAACCTTCTATAGGTGCATGAAATAACTTCACATTCCAACTTCCATGTAAAAAGTTGACAAGTGGCTTCAATTTCATGTCGTAACTGATGGCCAGGACCTTGTTTTTTGATCAACATGCTAACCGCTTCAAAAGAGTCTGAGAACACTTGAATGTGCTTCATCTATATAGAGCGGTAAACTTCCAATCCTGTTTGAATTGTCAAAATTTCAGCTACAATTATAATGGTGTGGCCAAGCGCCTTCTGCAATCCTAAAATTTAAAATATGAGGTGGGGTGGAATAATGTGGTTTATTAATTTTTAAAAAAGATATGGTGATAAAATTACCTTTTATTTTATATTTTCTATTTAAACAAATTTAAGCATAAGGATATAAGATAAAGTTAACTCATGTTATCTCAAATTTTTTTATCATTGATATTTAATTAAACTATAAAATTTAAAATATGAGTAAAATAAAATAATATTTTAGGTTTTATGTATTAATTTTTTAAAATAAAATTTAATCTACTAAATTATATTATTTTAATATATGATTCCTACTTAATCTCGATCTAACTCATCAACCCTTGAATCACTGTCTCATCCGATTTAATGCCCGATCCGAGTTGTTGAACCTCTCTTATTTAAGAATACGCGCTAATTTGTTTCAGCAATATTTTAACCAATGACTTGAGTGTATCATTTTTCTTTCTCGTTAGGGTTTAAATTCTTATTTACTGTAAACTTTTGTGCCTATCTGAGAGAGCGTTTGAATTCCCTAAACATACGTTAAATAGTATTTTTTGTAAATCGAGATAATCTTCTTCACATATTTACCTAATAAATAATAAAACACTTCTCCACCACTCTCCCAAATAGACTCTCTGTCTTACTCCCTACCAATGCAAGGTGGAATTGTATCACCCTAAACTAAATAATTAAAAAATAAATAAACTACTTGCTGCTTAACGATGATGGAAAAGGGCATGTATTTTCTGTGATAACGTGTGTGTTTGGGAATTTGTTGAGATAAATGAGTTTAGGGATTCCGAGATGAATTCACAGAATCAAGAATAATTTATGGATTTCAAGATAATTTTTACAGATTTCGATATAATTTTATTTTGACTTACATGTACAATTGAAAAGAGGTTCTTTCCAAACAAACACAACATCGTGCTTTATTCTCCTGCAGCAAATTAAAGGTGTATTATTATTTTATTATTTGTGCGTACATCTTCGTTGGGATGGTGCTATGTTCTCTGGACAGAAATTTTTGTTGTATTGTTTTCCCCGTCACAGTGGGAATATTTTGGATCCACGTTACGTGGACGCTAGCATTAAAAATATAAAATATTATCTAAAGTATAGTATTAATTAAATCAATGTTTCATATACTTAAAATTCAACACTTAATATTCCGCTATCCTTTGCTTGATTCTTCTCTACTCATGCAAATCAATCATTGCTTATGTTCCCAGTGGGCATGTAGAGTTTGGGATTTCGTGATTCTCCGAAGAGATACTGTTTAGAAAAACTTTTTCTCGCACACATGTCAATATATATAAAAAAAACATATTTAAATCCGTAAAAAGTATTTTGAAATTTGTAAAATATTTTGAAATCAGTAAATTTTTTTCTCCTAACGGATTTTCAAGATTGAGATGTGTTTGAGAATTCCGTTAAGAGAAAATAGTTACAGCTTCTGAGATTTTAAGATGGTTTTATTTTAATTTATGTGTACTGTTGGAGAAAATAAGTTTCCAAACAAGCACATTTTGTTCGTCTCCATGATCAATGCCCAGCAGAATATACTGGGCTCGTTTGGTAAGGCGATAGAGAAGTACTTTTACGTAAACCGAGGTAAATATATGAATGAGATTATCTCATTTTGTGAAAAAATAATGTTGAATGTACTTTTGGGTGAGAGTTAAATGTTTCCAAACAAATATACTAGCTAAAGCGTTACGTGTAATGAATCTTGCTTGGAAAATAAGTACATTGCGTTGGAATTTCACCAACTAAAATTAAGATTAAAGGAAGAAAAAGCGTGATTAGTCTCTTGTTTGTAATTTTTTATTTCGCCAACAATGCTTCATTAGCAGGGGGAAATTTCTTGGAAGGAAAGAAACCGATGAGCCAAAGTTTGCAAGCTTTAATAATAATAATAATGCAAAATGGATAAAGAGGGAAAAAAGAGAGAGGATAGATTGCCTTTTGCGACCCATTCAACATGGGCATGTGATCTGTATATTCAGTTATTGACAAAACCAACAAGTTCCACGAGTGCACGCATCAAAAATGCCATTTGACCGAATTATTATATTATTATCATGAAAATGGCTTTGCCTGTGACCATTTTCTCTACCCCCTTTGAAGCTCGGTCTCCTCTTTTTCAATCTCCAAAAGCAAACGCAAAGGAAGCAACAAGGCAACAACAAAAAGCTTCACAAAACCTGAAGCTCCTCAATCGTTTTACCCGTTCCTTCCGCTTTCTCTAGCTGTTGTTGGTCCTTCCATTTTTGCGGGTAACTCTCTCCCTCCCTCTCTCGTCGTTCATATGCTCTAGAGTGATTTAATCGAATTCAAACGTACCGCAATGATCGACGACACGTGATTTTGGTGTTACATTAGCTTCGATCATGCTTTTGAAGTGGTGACTTTTGATATTTTTACGTTGAGTTGACGTCAAACTAAACTCGATGAAGTTATTATGTTGTGATTTAGACAATCCTGATCAACTTGTGTGAGATCAAATTGTATAGACTTGAATATGCGGACCTGTTGCGCTAATCCTTGATCTACGGATTTTTACCTTTCCATTGTAAACGAAAAAAATTGCAGAGAATTGCGAGAATTGCCTGTTGTAGCATGTGAGTTAAATACGCGAGTGTTTCGCGCGGATTTGGGGGGGAAAATATTAGTTGACCAGAAAAGCTGCTCGGATGTTTTCAAAAATCTAACACGAGACAACTAAATTTCCATTTAGAAGTGCCTGAGTTCAGAGTTCAGGCACTTAAATGTTAGCTACCTATGTATACCGTAGCCGATGACCTGTTATAAACTTCTCAAGCTCAACATTTTTCTACTTCTCTGTTCTGCCTGCTTTGCATGCTAGCTGAGATTTCACCCCCTGAAAGCAATGTCGCGTTTCATTTTGAGTTCTGAAACAAATTAGTTCATAGTTTGATATGTGATTTCTCTGAGCAGAGTCGTCATAAGGAATTCTGACCCGAATTAGGCTCTTCCCTGTGAATATTTTGAACGAAGTATAGTTCGTTGGCTTTGGAAAAACAAGCTACTGAAAAAGATGAGTGTGTGACATACTTGGAATTTTTCTGTTTAAGCTAACGTGCGTGTTTTCAAAATATACCAGTCGATCTCACTGAAATGTTAATTTCCTGTAACTTTTCCTTCAACTCACTGAAATGTTAGTTTCCTGTAACCTTTCCTTCAATGTATCCAATTCAATCTGTTTACTCTCGCAACAGGCAATTCTCTCAATTGAGCTCTTGCACTTAGTCTTGTATGGTCTTATTCACCTTTTTTAATTCGTTTTAGTTTTTTCCGACCTATTACACAGGTCGGAAAAAATATTTATTTTCTTTTATACAGGTTGAACAAGGCTTTAGCAATGGGTAATGCAGAGTCACTGCTGGAAGGATCTCAGGATTATATTTTTCGTGGACTGCCTTCATATGCTGGCAGTTCAATGAATACTGGATACGAGTATCGACGCCCTCCTTCTTATTCTGGGACAGGGAGTTCAGTTAATACTGGCTACGAGTTTCAACGAACTCCTTATGAGGAAACTGGGATTTCAACGACCACTAATCATCGTCATAAGCAGTGGCCTACCTACATAGCCGACAATTTCAGTTCATTAGATGAGGTTTTTGCTGTTACTTTTGCTCACTGACCTGAGGAAGATTTTAATTATAATTTTTGTTAAACCTTCTTGATATTGAAGGACATGACACTCATTTCAGGTTGTATCTTCTTTAAGAGAAGCTGGTTTGGAATTTTCGAATTTGATACTTGGTATTGACTTCACTAAAAGCAATGAGTGGACAGGTTATTCATTTTAAATAAGAACTTAGTAATGTATATAAAGTTGCCTACAACGAATGCAGAGAAGTCACCTCTTGATAATTTCAGGCAAGTACTCATTTAACCGGAAAAGCCTCCATTCTCTTGGAAACACTCCCAATCCATATGAGCAAGCGATCTCCATCATTGGCCGTACTCTGTCATCTTTTGATGAAGACAATCTCATACCGTGCTTTGGATTCGGTGATGGTGAGTGGCTGATCAGAATTTTAATTTTGAAAAATGAAAGATATGATATGTTTTCCCTCCATTGATTTCAATTAATATGCTTTTGTAGCATCTACCCATGACCAGTATGTGTTCGGCTTTTATCCTGGTCATCGTTATTGTCATGGGTTTGAGGAAGTACTTGCACGCTACAGGCAGATTGTTCCATGCTTAAAGTTGTCAGGTTTGTTTTATAATGTACTCTTCTTCCTGCTTTTGTACAATTTAATTAATTACGTGGAGACACTTGTAGAGGGAGGGGAAGATAATTGCAATATGACCTGAAAGCAAGTTATGAGTTCAAAAATTGGAAATCCTCTGAATCTAGGTTTGTCAATATCTGATTGTAGTTGGGAACAAAGGCCAAATTTGAGTGAATAGAACCTGTTTGAATCTATGCCAATTTGATACTGCATGTACGTTTAAATGTGAAATTGGAATAAGCTCATGAGCTGTAGACACATTATTGACCACTCACTTATAAATATCTTTTGCAATATCTAACTTTTCATCCTTCCCTTAAACCATTAATTGGAAATTTTCTGGAAGCCTTGATTCCCTTCCCCTAATTTCATCAATTCATAGAGCAAATGGCTATCTCTTCTTGAATAATAAGGTTGCTTGGTAGCTGCTAGTTGGCTGTTTGGAAGGATTGAATCTATTTACCTCATTTGGAAGTCTTTGTTACTGTCTGCGTAGGATTTTTAGTATTGAAAGAAAAGAGTAAGGTTTTCAATAATGTGCTTATTTTACTTAAAGTGCAGCATATAGCCGAAATTGATTCCATAATCCTTAGCCAGAGATCTCGTCCTCCTCATAGTCGGTGGAGGCTTGTTATCTTATCCTCCTTGCAGGGTGTAATTCATGGCTCTTTTTGAGGGAGCTTCCTTGTCTGATATGCAGTTGGACTCGATTGATCTGATGAGCCCTTGTATTTCTTCCTGTTTTTTCAATTACTAGAGCAAGTCTTTTGCAATTTTGCACATAGTTTGAGATTATACCTTTCATACTTTAGATTAATTTTGTTTGTCTGACTTATAGTGGATCCTTATCTAGCTGCATTGCATATATTGTTTCTGTTGATAATTCTTCGTCAAATTGACAAAAGATGAAGGAGAGACCCTAGATATATTAAGGCACTGATACCAGCCTTTAATTGTGAAAGTACTCTTCCCTATCCATAGGTCCAACATCTTTTGCCCCAGTAATCGATGCAGCAGTTGACATCGTGGAGAAAAGCAATGGTCAATATCACGTTCTTGTCATTATTGCTGATGGACAGGTTTTCTTTTTTTCCTCTTCACTCATTCTACGGTTCCAGTCATCATTTTTCATGGTACAATTTAAATGATCCTTTTTCTTAATTCTCTTGCTTCTGAAATTTCTTTGATAGGTTACCAAAAGTCCTGATGCATCGCATGGCAAGCTCAGTCCACAAGAACAAGAAACTATTAACTCCATTATTGCTGCGAGGTGAGACAATTTCTTTTGCAGCTATTTCTTTGATGTTGTTCATGTAGCTCTCTTTGATGTGGAGCCTTTCTGAAAATCAGTCACTATCCTCTCTCAATTGTTCTGGTTGGAGTTGGAGACGGACCATGGGATGAGATGCAGCGCTTTGATGACAGCATTACTCAGCGCCTATTTGACAACTTCCAGGTATTTGATAGTTCTATTGCCATTGGCAAAATACAAGTTTGTTTCTCACGGCTCTGTCATTGTGAGAAGGATTCTTTGCTGTTAAGTTTGACGGTGTTTATCTTTATTGAATCACGTAATTCTGCGTCATTTCATTTTTAGCTCAAGTACCTATTTATTAGTAGTAAATAAAGTGATTGGCAAAAGAAAAAAAATAGTAAATAAAGTGACGAATAAAGTATGAGAATCGCTGTCAATGAAGGCAATGCAAGTAGTTCTAATTTTTACGCTTCAAAAGTGACAGGTTTATCTCAACAAACGCTGAAAATTTTTTAGTGTTCAATATATAATGAATATCAATCTAAGTTTTGCTCTAATGATTATTTTCTGCTTATTGTTGAATGATATATTTTTTTGAGTGAAAAGAGGATTTTATTGCATAAAATATTTACAAGCATATCAATCGAAACACATCGCAAGTACAAAAGAAGAAAAGGCATGGCTATTGTTGAATGATATATTAGTGAAAAGCTGTTCCTTTTATTCCATCAGTTTGTGAACTTCACAAAGATAATGTCTGAAAACAAGGAGGCATCAAAGAAGGAAGCAGCATTTGCACTTGATGCCCTTATGGAAATTCCGATACAGTACCTGGCAACCCTAACCCTACCACCTGCCGAGTAAGCCTAAGCCCTTATGGAAATTACATTTTTGATTAATCATTTAAAAAAGATTAGAAAAAAAGGATGACTGACTACTGAGCATCTCTTTTTTTTTCCCTGTTGCAGTGAACAATCAGTAGGTTATCGTTGTAGACAGCCCCGGCCCCCACCCAAAGAAGTAATAGATCATGACAATGCAATAATGGCAGCTCCACATATTACACACTTTGAATCAGTTGAACCCACGGCTCCAGCTGCAGTTGAATCAGTACGTTTTCCCTCCATGCTCTTCTTTCTTATGCTCTAGCTCTTGTTTAGATGGCATGATTGAGACTTGATAAATGTTCTCTCCTGTTCAAAGGTATGCCCTGTTTGCCTAACTAATCCGAAGGACATGGCATTTGGATGTGGCCACACGGTAAGTATTTAATCTTCTTACTCCTGTTTTATGTGCTAGGCAAATTTGTGGGAACTCAACATTTTCTGCTACCAGTGAAATTTCCTGATATGATAAAGATGATCGTCCCTAAATCCTCCCCTTTCCTTCTGAAAGAAGAAATATTTACACCGACACCATTTTGATTGAAAATCTCGAAAATAAAAATTTGACAAACTATACCTAAATTTCGGTCTGAGATGTGAGATGAATTCCACTTTAAGCCCACATAATTTTGGCTTGCATGTGAACATCTCTAATACTTATTTCCGTTGTTTCCAAAACAAGACTTGCAGGGAGTGTGGTGCAACCTTGTCCTCGTGTCCGATGTGCCGGCAGCAAATCACAACCCGCCTAAGGCTGTACACTTGAATCGGCTATGTCACACTATCTGGGATTTGTATTATTTTTATTTTTTCAAGAGCCATGAATTATATATAGATATTAGTGACATTGCACTTCTTCAGCCAGCTGTACAGCCAAAATGAGGTAAACTTTTCATGCTCAGTAAAATTTATATGTAATTGTATCATATAGTTACATAGTCAACAAAAAATATAATATGGGTCATGATTTATCCATCCTTTTTTCGTGCGCACCCTTAGTTTAAGATGAGAAAATAGAAATAAAAATTATTTTAAACATTCACATCTAAATATGTCCATCCCCTCTTGGGTACCTTTAAGAATGCTTTCGAATGAAATTAGGAAAAATTAATTATAAATTTCTAGTTAGAAAAATTCAATTTAATATAAAGATATTTTAATTTTTACAAACTTAGATAAAATTGACTTATAAATGACAACTCAGTTTGTAAATATGTATATGAAATAAAACTTGTAAGTAGTTTTCGGTTGACGTTTAGATCAGTGAAAATATTTAATGACGAATAAGATCGAAGTAACCAAGAAACCGCAAATATTTAATGACTGGTGACAAAGCGGAAAGAACCACCAAGGGAATGGGGAAAGGTAACTAGAGTATATTATCAGGTATTGAGTATACGAATGCTTCTGGGATTCAAATTTGATTCCTCGAATAACCGAACATTTGCAACTATGTCAAGTCATACCAACCAAGCTTATTATCGGTGAAGGGGTCTATAAACTAACAGATGCCTAAACCATTTTAATACTACCACATGTCCTTAATATAAAAATCATTTAACTTTTTATAGAGAAATTAAAAAGCTAATTAACTGATATATTAATCATTTTTCTCCAAATTGATTAAAATCTGATTTATAAATCGATATATAATCTAACGAACACATAATTATTTCAAAATATATGTTATAATTAAGTAATTTATTATTTAACTTTTTTAATCTTTCTAAAAAATATAACTGAATCTTATATTAAGGATCACAACTAGTAATAAAAACTAAAAAGTACCTTGTGCAGAGAACATCCTGGTGAAGTGAAGGGAACCTTGGCATTCTTGACACTGTCCTAAGCTTCCCGAAAAGCGTCTCTATATCAGAAACTGCAGCCACACCATTAATTTTGCCCAATAACATTCAGCTGGGACCATCCAGAGCAACAAAACGCTTTGAAATTGAACACAAGGGACTTGAAATTGTTTTTGCAGTACAGCTCAGCTTCCTTTCCCTGGCAATGAGAGCAGAGAGTGCGATCTCCATTGCTAATCCAGCACAACAAAATAATATTTAGAGTTCACAGCTAGTCCAAGAAATAGTGCAGGGCAATGTTTGTGACCCGCAAATTCACTGAATGGTGTCGGTGTTTTTAAAAGTGGGAAACAAGTAAAATATGACAAGCCTGAAGACAGGCTGATATTTTTAAAACATGAATAAGATTACCTAACTGAAGCTTTGCAACCGACGCAAGTAAGCTGTTTCTTAGCAAATTTCATTATGTCAATGTGCGTAGAAATAGAAATAGATCTTGTGTGGCTTCCATGGAGAAGTTCCCTGCTAGCGTTCTTCAAAATAGGCTCAAAAATCCTCAGAATTGGCTGCAACGCAAACAATTTGCTCAGGAACAAGAACATAAATTTAGAGGAAATTTGAAATATGAGCAGAACAAACCTTGCTAATTTGATTCTCAAGATAGTACAGAGGGTCTATTGGTATGTTGTTCTCTAGCACATAGATTGGATCCTCTGACCTTTCATAAGCCTGAAGTTCTTATATTAGTCTAGGTAAAGTTCAGCTTTATAAACCAGGGAACAAACGAGCGGGGGTAGGGGGGAGCAGGGGGAATATGATTAATTATGACATAAGGTACTCTATCACCAACATTTGGAGCAGTGGCAGCATCTCGCTGTCAAAAATAAAATCAGGTAGAATATATTTATGGCCCAGAAAACAAAACCATTACAATCTCAGCATACCTAAAATGATTGATATAAATGTTTTTGCTTTAATAACATGCAATGTCAGGCAAGAACCCATTATAGCATGCAATGGACTCACATTTTTTAAAGATGAACAATATACTCCCTCCATTTCATTATATTTGTCGTTTTAGGGGGGAAATTTGTTTTATATTACATGTCCTTTCTCAATTCCAAAATAACCTTCAATATCATTTTTCCTGTTCTACCCTTGGATTAAAATAATGTTTTTAGAAGTATTAAAGTAATATTAAAAATAAATGAGGGGAAATCTTGGTAAAGTATATCATATTTTACATTATTGCATTTATTAATCTGTGTACAACAATATTAAAGGACAAATATAATGAAACGGAGGGAGTAAATTAAATACTTTTGATAATACCTAACTTTACCTCGACAACTAGCAACCATTATTGGCAGTGCAACTACAATTTTCAAAAATGGCTGGGAGTTATGCTGCTGGTAGTGCATAATATTTATCTGCACCATTTGAATACGATGAACAAGTTGTGGCACTTTAGCGTTTCTATTGGACTCTTTCATCCTCCCCTGTAGCATCCAAATCAAGCATCTAAATGAAAGCAGATCATAATATTTCTCTTCAAGTGATAAGCCAAAGTAAGAAATACCATCCGGTCTCATTCCAGGAGGGCAACTGATGTAAAAATATGGCTCAAATCCATGAACATTGCAGCAAACACTATGTCCAAACAAACGACCAACATAAGAATGTGCCTTCATGAAACATAATTGACGGAAAC
>JANTPZ010004684.1:0-14503 GCA_025593235.1 Vachellia pachyceras | reverse complement strand
CCCCGACTACTTATATGGCGTTCACTCTTGATGAGTCCAATCGATGTGGGATTTCAGCGCACCTTGCCTTAATATGACATCCTATGGTATTATCCCCATTAAGCCGCATGTAGGCATAGGGTTTTGTCCTGTTGGGATCCTGTAGTCACCCAAAAAGGTAACTCGGATGTTAAAGGCCACATCCCAATTACATATATGGCATTCACTCCGAACGAATCCAACCGACATGGGACTTGAACGCACCCTGCCTGCTGCATGTCCCCTCACCCTTTATCCATTATGGGGTCCCTTAAGGTGTTAGGTCCCTAGCAGCGCTAGGTGTGATACTATCTCCACCAACGGAAACATCTGTCCTCAAGTTGTCCCTGTTTAGCCTCATGTAGACACATGGTTTTGTTGTGTTGGGATCCCATAGTCATTCAAAAAGGCACCTCGGATGTCAAAGGCCATCCCAACTACTTATATGGCTTTCACCCTATCGTCCAACCGATGTAGACTTGAGCGCACCCTCTGCTTACTTTATCTCCCTCGCCCCTTCACGTGTTACCTTAGGGTTTTAGGCCCCTAACAGCACTTGGTGTGACATTCCCCGCCAACTGATAGAGTCGGAGTCTTTGCTACCATAATGTGACATCCTGATGTATTGTCATTGCTTAGCCGTATGTCCTGTTGGGATCTCATAGTCACGAAAAGGCGCCTCGCCTACATATATGGCCTTCACTCCGAACAAGTCCAACTGAGGTGGGACTTTAGAGCACCCTACCTGTTGTATCTCCTTTCCCCCTTCACCCATTATGGGGTCCCTTAGGGTGTTTTATCCCTAGCAGCACTTGGTGTGACACTCTCCCTAGAGTCATCCTCATCTCTAATACTAAGATGTGACCACATGAGGTATTGTCTCTTTTTAGCCCCTTGTAGGTACATGTTTTGTTCTGTTGGTATGCCACAGTAACCCAAAAGGCGACTCAGATGTCAAAGGTCATGCCCCAACTACTTCTATGACATTCACTCTTGACGAGTCTAGCCGATGTAAGATTTAGGTTCTTAGCAGCGCTTGGTGTGACACACTTTCTACCAACGAGAAACAGTCGTCAGTTGTCCTCAACTCTAATACCATAATGTGACATCATGAGGTATTGTCCCTGTTTAGTTGCACATAGGCCACATAGTCACCCAAAGAGGCGCCTCTGATGTTAAAGGCCATGCCTCGACTATTTATATGGCCTTCACTCTTGACTAGTCTAACCGATGTGGGACTTGAGCTCACCCTGCCTACTGTGTCTTCCTTCCCCTTCATCCATTACGGTGTACCTCAAGGTTTTGGGCCCCTAGCAGCGCTTGGTATGACACTCTACCTACTAACGAAAAGAGCTGTTATCGGCTCCAATACCATAACGTGATACTCTGAGGTATTATCCCTAATTAGCATCATGTAGGCACATGGTTTTGTTATCTTGGAACCCCATAGTCAGCTAAAATGGTGTCTCAGATGTCAAAGGCCATGTCCTGACTACAATATATGGCCTTCACTCTTGATGAGTCCAATCGATGTGGGGTTGAGCACCTGCTTGTTGTGTTTCCCACACCATTGGGTTCCTCAGGATATTGGGTCCCTTGCAGCACTTGGTGTGACACTCTCCCCACCAACGGAAAGAGATGTCCTCAAGTCCGATACCCTAATCCTAATGTGACATCACGAGGTATTATCCCTATTAGCTGCACGTGGGTGGGATCCTATAGTCACCTAAAAGGTGCCTCGAATGTCAAAGGTCACACCTTAACTACTTATCTAGTTTTCAGGTTGACGATTCCAATCGATAGGGGACTTAAGTGTACCCTGCCTATTGCGTCTCCCTTCCCCTTTACCAATTACGGTGACCCTCAGTGTTTTAGGCCTCTAGCAGCACTTGGTGTGACACTTTCCCCACCAACGGAAAGAGTCGTCATCAGCTCTGATACCATAATGTGACATCTGGAGGTATTGTCCCTGTTTAGTCGCCTGTAGGCATAGGGTTTTATCCTTTTATGATCTTATAGTCATCCAAAATGGTGCTTCCGATGTCAAAGGTCATGCCACGCCCCGATTACATATATGGCCTTCACTTTGAACGGGTTCAATCGATGTGGGACTTCAGTGAACCTACTTGCTGCTTCCCCCTTCTCCCTTTACCCACTAAGGGTCCCTCAGGGTTTTAAGTCCCTAACAGTACTTGATGTGACACTCTCCCCACCAATATAAAGAGTCACCCTTAGTTTTGACACCCTAATGTGACATCTTAAGATATTGTCCCTACTTAGCTGAACGTAGGCATAAACAGGGACAATAGGCCATGCTCCGACTACTTATATAGCATTCACTCGTACGCGTCCAACCGATATAGGACTTAAGCACACCCTGCTTGCTACATCTCGCTTCCCCCTTCACCCGCTTCCCCCTTCACCCATTACGGGGTTACTCAGGGTATTAGGTGTCTACCAGTGCTTGGTGTGACATGACACTCGGCTCTGATACCATAATGTGACATCTTGAGGTATTATCCCTATTTAGCCACCTGTGGGCACAAGGTTTTATCCTGTTGGGATCCCATATCACCCAAAAAGGCGCCTCAGGTGTCAAAGGCCACGCCACGACTATATATTTGACCTTCACTCTAGAGAGTCCAACCAATGTGGGACTTGAGCTCACCCAGCTTACTACGTCTCCCTTCCCCCTTCACCTACTACAAGGTCCCTCAGGGTGTTAGGTCCCTAGCAGCGCTTAAATTTTAGGATTTGAGTTTGGTATAAAGATTGATGAAAGGTATATGGGGATTAATTGTTATTTCTTTTTGATCTGGGTTTGTGATTTGACTGCCTGGTAATTTAAAATAAATAATTGGTTTAAGCAGGTTATAATTTCTTTTATCTATAGATTGTTTGCACCTAATGAATTTAAGTTGAATAATTTATTAATGCTATTAGAGATGTTTTTAAATTTATTAACAAGCTTAGAATGTTGAATAAATTAAGGATATATAATTTAGCAACTTCATGTTTGAAACCCTAAACTTTAATTGGAGACTTTGTAGTTTATATATGCTTTAATTGAATTGTTTGGGTTGAGGGAAAGAATTGGATTTAAGTTAAATCAAATAATTGAGAGTCTATTAAGGTGTATGAATTTTTAATATTTATTCCAAGGCTTTAGATAATATAATCAAGTTAATTATTTAATTTATATATTAAACTTGTTATCTACGTTATTGTGTAAATTAATTTGATTGTGGTGGGTGCTTTGTGGCTTGAGTTTACAAGTATTTTTGAGTTAAGGTAACTATAGTTTATTCATTTTATATGCTTGCATGGATTGTAAGGTATTTTCGATACCTTAGTTATTTATTATAAATCTTACCTCTATTTTTTATTCAATTTTGGTGATGTTGGAAGTACTTTTTTGGAAAGAATATTTTTTGCTCAAAGATATGCGATGAACTAATTATAATTTATCCTTCTCTAGAATAAATTATGAATTAATGTATTTGTGGAGGATTAAAATATTAGGTGGTATAGAAGTAGTTGGGTTGAACTTGTGATGATTGGATTTGTGTTGTATCCGCAGTTACCTCTACTACTGATCATAATGGTTGGCTTTAATGTGACTCAGACCTAGGTGGGTAATCGGCCCTATACCCAGTGGTTGGCTTTGATTCTAGACTCAAAAGGGAGAACGAAGGGGACTGGTTGGATTAATGTTGCTGGACCTTGGTCGAGTTGCTCAGTGCATTAAGCCAGATTCGCGTCATGGAGTGATATGGAGGGATTATTTGTGTATTATGACTGTATTGATTGGAAAACCTTAATTTTGTTTGAGGGTTACATATTAGCACTGCTTCACTAACTTATAATCCCGTGTTATATATTTTTGATTATTAGTTATTGAGAATTTATGTCTCACCCTATTATTTCAGGAAATGAACTTAGTGGTTTGAGACGTGAAGGGAAGGAGCCAACAGTTTGATAGTATCTATCACTATAGGCTTAGTAGTTAGATATTTATTTGGAGAGGTGTATATTACCAAACTTATAAGGCAATGTTTTATCTTTATAATTCTATTGTGAAAGTAGACCCATCATTAATAAATTATCTTTATAAATTATATGAACATATATGTTTAATGGAAGTTTAATAATTGTTTTGATTTTTGGTGACTTGTGGTGGTGACTTATGGGTAAGTTTTGTGCTCTAGGTTAGATTGATATTGTGAAAGATTTGTGTGTTGGGTGTCTCACCCACAACTCTTGTATCCTGTTCCTTGAGGAATTTATAATTAATTGTGCATTTATTTTGAGGTTAATTTACTTAGGGGATTACACCCTATATGTCTAAAGTCAAGTAGGCAAAAGCATAACTAGATTATGTGTTGTCTTGAGTAGCATAGGCACATGAAATCTCGTGTGATTTAGTAAGAACCACCTTGTAAGGCTAGTGACGTAGTATCATGAGGGGAACCCCCATCAAGTAGTGAAATAGAATATGAAATTGTAAGCTCCGACCGTGTTACTATTAAAGAATGAGCCATCATACTAGGTTAAGTGAAAGCCAGTCTTAACAGGGTAATTGTAACATATTATGGACCTAAACCCCCAAATTTAGATGATTCTCCTCAAAAAGCGTTGAGGAGTAGTAGTTAATTAGACATTTAGGGGAAAACATTGGTGTAGGCCAAAAGAGTGGTATCAAATCGAGGCAAACTTTGAATACTTAGATATAACCTCAAAACAGGGGTTAAGGTTGACAGGTAATGTGATGGGGAATAAGCTTGATTGTTAAGAGGGAAATAACTTGGATCACTAGCTAAGGTCCCTGAATGATGATAAAGGAGGTAGGGGTGTAAAGAAAGATGGGAGGTTTGCTTAAAAGTAAGTATCCTTGAAAGAGTGTGTAATATGGATGGGGATAAGCGATAAGCCAAAGCTGTGGGATGTAAAAATGCCCAAGAAATGGAGCATTTTGCCTTACAAGGAAGGACCCACGTGATCAGTTGTGAACAAAGTAAAGGGGAGAATGTCAGCTTGAGTAAAGCAAACATTCCCGAGAATCCTATGCCCTTAAAACCTAAGGGTTCCTCCCTAAGGTTTGTCCATAGAGGGTGAGATAGGGACTCATACTACCCTTTGTTTGTCATGAGGGATCAAAAGTAAATATTGGCTTTAGGATGCAAGGTGCCCATGCTTTTTCAAGTTAAGAAGGGGTAGAGAAAATGCCTCAATCCAATGGTATTATGGCAGTGATATAACCCATGACATACTCCTAGGAAAAAGCTTGAATGACCTTTAACAACTTTCCCTATGGAACTCAACAAAATAGTCTCATAACTTCGACAGAATGGGTGCCTCCTTATAAAGGAGGTTGTAGTAACTAGAATTGGGCGATTTTTTACTAAAAAGATAGGTCTATGCAAAGTCATAAGACCATATATGGGGTATGATGCATGTCCAATACTGAAAAGTCAAGGAAGTTAGTGATATGATGATGGGGAAACCGGAGACTGAAGCATAATGAATGGTGATCGTAACTATAATGGTCTTGAGGTAGCAGAATTCCTTGTCAAGTAAGTTTTAACCTACATAAAAGGTGTAACAATATGAAATAGACATGTATGTGATGATGCGGACTATGTGCACTTGGATAGAAAGACCTTATGAAGCTTCACTATTCCTTAAGATTAGACTTTGGGCCTTTCTTGCGTAACTTAGGTGGAGGGTGAAGAAAGCCTCCTTTCAAGGGGCCCGTGTCATCAATGAGATACAACTCTGGAAGAGTTAAAAGTATAACCCAAGGGATAGCTTCTAGTAGACAATTTCTTTAGGGTGTAGGTTGCCTATAAGGTAATAGAGGCATGCAAAGGTTTCTTTGGGCCAGACGGAGATTGACCTTCAAGTGCAAAGGTAGAAGGGAGCTTGACTATAAGATGTGGATGAAACATTTACTCCCAAAGATTTAAAGATGAGATAGGTTTGACTTTCGTCCTTTGTACAGCTCGTAGGGAGTATTTCCCAAGGATGATCTAATGCAGGCTCTATTGGAGATGTAGCATGCAGTGTTAATTGCATCGGCCTAGGAGACTTGAGACACTTGCTTCTCAATCACATTGCTCGTGCCATGTCTGTGAATACTCTATTCTTCCTTTCCACCACTCCGTTCTGTTGAGGAGTCCTTGAAGCTGAGAAGTTGTGATTGATTCCCTCACTTCACAGTAAGTTACAAAGTCTCCATTTTTAAATTCTCCTTCATGATCTGTCCTAATTAAAACAATAGACGTACTTTCTCATTTTGAACCATTTTGGCAAAAATAACAAAGAGCTCAAATTATCAACTATGATAAGGGCATAGAGATTTCGTCCGAGACTTTTAACTCTAGATGGACCCATCAAATCTATATTAAGTAGTTCAAGAGGTCTTTGAGTTGAAATCTCTTTTTTTGATTTAAAAGATGACTTGGTCTACTTTCTCTCTCAATAAATATGAAACTACTTAACACCCTTTTATTATTGTAAATGAATAATGCAAGAAAGAAATAAGAACCGAGAAAAGCAAAATTATGAACCTAATGTTATGGCCATTGGCATCTTTATGTGTGCGAACCGTATGTTGGTCATTAAAATCATAAGCCATTGGATTATGTTTCCAGCAATTCAAGTAGTTTTCATTATTGTAATAAAAGTAACAGAGATAAATAAGAATGAAGAAAAGTAAAATTATAAACATTTTCATCATTATCTTAGCTAGAGGGTTGTGATCATTTCAACATTAAACTAAAAATTGCACGGTCAATTTTCAACTCCTCTAATATTTTACATGCATGCATACAGTATTTAATAAGTATACTTGATTTAAACTTGGTGAGGAGGAAGGCAGATTGTGAGGAATAAGGATTATGCTGATAACGATGATGGAAATGTGGCTAGAAAAAGCAAGATGCATTGGAGAATAAACAAGACTTGGGTCTTATAGACACACCAGTAAATATTTTCTATCAAGTTGTACTTTTTTGTATATATAATTTCCGAATAAACGGCCTAAAAAGCCTAATTTTCCTTAAAAATTTAATCATACAGAATAGCAGCACTATCTGATTTGAGTAAGCTGATTCCTGATGTCAATTCTCACAATTTTTGGGAATTGGCATTTACCATTATTTGGTATTCTTGCATAAATAACTCAAATTCATTGATAACTCCTAGAAATTGATGGCATTCTAGCATATTTTCTTTTCATTTCATTTGTCTTTGGAAGCCAAAATGTGCATAAAGAGAAGTTTTTAGAAGAAAATGCACATAAAGTTAAATTGGTCAATTAAATGATAACTTATGCTTCTTCTCTTTTGTAAAGGGTGAAAGACAATCCAAAGGCCGAGAAACAAAGCTTGTAGTAGCAAAGATTGAACAAAGATCATTTATCATGAAGTTAAGGAGGACTTGATGCTCTTTGTGTCACATGCTTCAGCCAACAAATATCTTGGTTGAAGCCAGCGAATACCTGATGCTCTCTCTGCCACATGCTTCAGCCAACAAGAATGTTGGCTAAAGCTAACGAAGTCTGAAGTTCGTACAGTTTCACGTTTTACTTGCTGCAGCTGGTTCTAGGGTTACAAAACACTGGGTTTGGCCGAAAATCATTCATTCTTGACTCCTTGAAGGTGTTTGGGGCATTTCTTTGCTAGGGTTTGGAGCTTTTGAAGAGATTTGGAGCTTTGGGAGAGATTCCAAGAGAGATTTTGGAGTTCTAACCTAGGGTTCTCTTCTTTTCTTCTCTTTTCTCCTTACTTATTGATGTTTCCACTTGTCAAACTTAGTTTTTCTCTGTATATGCATATGGATAGCTAAGCATTTCATTTCTAGTGTTACTTTGAACCTCGATATGGATTAAAACTTTGTTATTCTTCTTTTTTTTGGCATTTAATGAAGGATTATATGTTGATTTTATTCTTTGCTTTATGCCTCTAAATGCTTGACCATTTAGTTGATTTGTTGAATGAGAAGATGCTTGAGAGAGATTTTATTGTTTGAAGAACTTGGATAAAATCATGTTAGACTTGAAACTCAAGGTTGAGTGGAGAGTTTGTTGATAGGAAATAATTTACCTATTGACCTAGCATTGTCATTATAAGATTGGTACTTAATGACTATTTTCATTAGCTTGTTGCAAGAGATTGAATGAGTTCTTGGAAATAGATGTTGGTTTTGACTTGAGAGAGATTTTCCAATACTTGTGAATCTTAGGCAACCATTAGATTCTTCATTAAAAATAATTAAGAGGGAAATATCTAGTTTTATGAAGTGTCAAGGGAAGAAGCAATCCTAGAGTCTCAATTTCTTAGAGTTATAATCAGCTTTTGTTTTGCATTTTAACTTAGTTTGTTTTGAACCAACAATTAGTTCATATATTGAACTTCTCAAATTGATTTTTGCCCAACCTAGTTAATAGCACAATTGCATTTATTTGCTCACTTTTGCCATAGTCTTTGTGTGAATGATAACTTTTTATACTACTTGCGACCCGTATATTTGCAGTAGAAAAACGGCGAACAAGTAAATGGTTCCGTTGTCTTTCATTTATGAAAGGATCCAGCACCCTCTAGGCCCCTATTAGTTCATACTAAGAAGAGGCGTATCAACACTTCGGTGCTTTTACGTTTTATGTTATTGTGTTTTTCTGTTTTGGATAATATGTATTAGTTATTGCATGTTATTAGCAATTTCAAAGAACTCTTAGGGTGGTTATTTTTTGTTAAGCGCATATCGTATTGCACTTCAAGAGATATGTGGCATATTATTCAGTTATAATCTTGTCTCCTATAATTGAATCTAGATTCTATCTCCTCTTCCCTCTTCTTTCTCCTTTCTATATCTGTTTCTTTCTTCTAAGTTTTAAAGCCTAACAATTTATCTTGGGATTAAAAGGAACTCATAAATGTGATCAAACATACTTTTGCAACCTTGTGAGAGGATGATAACAATTTTCTAAATTTGTTTATTTTTATTTGCAATTAAGCATTCAGTTTCAAACTCGCTGCTAAATTGATCGAAAGAGTTTATCATGCAAGTAAATCATTGCCTAAAATCAGAAATGTCAAGACTGGAAAATATTTCATTTATACATTTAAATTTGACGTTTTTTCCTCTTGAAAGAAAAAGCATGTTACCTCAGATTTAGTGACTCCTGATTGTCACTCAAACCATCACAGCATTAATATAATTTTGAGTCATTTTTAAATACTTCGACACTCTTTAATGTAGTTGTGGAATTTATATTCCACCTTTAGCAACAGATGACCCAGACTCTCAAGCAATTCAAGGGATTTAATGGCTCTTGACGGTATATTCCACCTTTAGCAACATATGACCTAGACTCTCAAGCAACTCAAGGGATTTAGTGGCTCTTGACGCATATGACCACATGATATCATTTATCAGTCATTTTTATATATTTGGACACCCTTAAATGTTTTACAGGAATTTGATCCCACCTTTAGAAGTAAATGACTCAGCCTTTAATGCAACTCTACGAATTTAGTGGCTCATGATGGTAACTCATACTATCACCACGCGACTATAAGTTTTGAGTCATTTTTTTTAAATACATGGATATTCTTTAATGCATTTCAAAAATTCAGGTTCCACCATTACCAGTGGATGACCCAAATTCTCATGCAACTACAGGGATTTAGTAGCTCCAAATGGTCACTCAAACCATCACCACATGACTATCATTTGAGTCATTTTTAAATACTTGGACCCCGTTCATGTATTTCAAAAATTCTTATACCACCATTAGCAGCAGATGACATAGCCTCTCATGCAACATAAGGGATTTAGTAGCCATTGATGGTCACTCATACCATCACCATATGACTATCTTTTTCAGTCTTTTATAAATGCTTGGACAACCTTTAATGTATTTCAAGAATCAAAATTCCAACTTTAGCAGTATTTGAGATGACCTAAACTCTTATGCAAATCCAAGGATTTAGTAGCTCTTGATGGTCACTCGTACCATTACCATATGACTATCTTCTTTTAGTCATTTTTAAATATTTGGACACTATTGTATTGGAGGAATTCATATTCCACCTCTAGTAGCAGATGATCCAATCTATCAAGCAACTTAAGCGACTTCTTGGCTTTTGATGGTTGCTCTACCATCAACAAATGACTATCATTTTTGAGTCATTTATAAATACATGGTCATTCTTCAATGTATTTCAAAAATTCAGATTCCGCCATTAGTAGCAAATGACCCAGCCTCTCATGCAACTCAAGGGATTTAGTAGCCACTGATGGTCACTCACACCATCATCACATGACTATCTTTTTTCAATATTTTATAAATACCTGGACAACCTTTTATGTATTTCAAGAATCGAAATTTCAACTTTAACAGTAGATGAGATGACCTAAACTCTAGTGTAAATCCAAGGATTTAGTGGCTCCCGATGGTCACTCGTACCATCACCCTATGATTATCTTCTTGTAGTCATTTTTAAATATTTGGACACTCTAATATATTGGATGATCTAACCTATCAAGCAACTCAAGTGACTTATTGGTTCTTGGTGGTTGCTCTACCATCACCAAATGACTATCATTTTTTAGTTACACTCTTCAATGTATTTCAAAAATTCAGATTCCACTATTAGCAGTAAATGACCTAGCGTCTCATGCAACTCAAGAGATTTAGTAGCTATTGATGGTCACTCATACCATCACCACATCATTTGAGTCATTTTTAAATTCTAGACACCCGTTAATTTATTTAAGGAGTCCAAATTCCAATCATTCAAGTCAAGGGATTTAGTGGCTCTTAAAGGTCACTCTTAAAGTCATTTTTAAATTCTTAGGCACCAGTTAATTTGTTTGTTGTGTATTTTTTACTTGAGCAGACTCACTCTTGCTTTTCACTTTTGGGCTGTAATTGCATTTATATAATTGAGGCTTGCGTGTGTGTAATTATATATTTTTATTGTTCTAAAGCTTATCTACACTTCTCTTTGATGTGTTGTTAGATACATGAGGCTTGCTGGTCTGTGATCCTATGTTTTGTTTACTCTAAAGCCTATCTACTCTCTTTGATGTGAATAGGGATAATAATCATCATGCTGTGTCAATCTCCTCTCCCTCTCCCGTTTTGTATGTCTGTCAACCCATATTTCTCTATTTCAGCAGATTGATAGTGTTCCTCTCTATCGAAAAATTGACAGAGGACAATGTTTGATTGTGGGAGAGGTTTACTGTATAAAACAGAGCATTGATTAGTTGCCTGTTTTTCAACTAGTTTTGTTGGTTATTTTTTTAGTTTGATTTGAAAAATAGGATACAGTGCAATTTTTAAGATTTTCAAGTATTGAGCCTAAATTTTGGATCCATGGCAACTTATGGATTTTTTTTTGTGTGTGTTTGTCTTATGATTGACTGGCTTAGTCAATAATTTAGCTTTAGAATGCAAGAGCTCTCCAAACAAATATTTTGGTATTTTTTTTATTATCATTTGAAATTTAGCTTCTAGTTTCAAATTCAATCGATGATCATAGTGTTGTTCAGCACATGAAATGGTATGCCTAAGCAAGCAAGCCAATAGCACATAATCAGAACTATCGAGTTTGTGGAAATTTTTCTTTGTACATTGAAATTTGACACATTTTCCTTTTTAAAACAGGAAACATGTTACCCCAAATTTTACATCAGAATCACTAATCTAGTATTGAAATCAAACATAGGGAAAATGTCATATTGAATCTATTACGTGGCAGAGCTATGAGCTGGATAATTATTAATTGGATGATCCATGGGAAAGCTATTGTGGCAGGTTAATCGATCAGCAAGCATTCAAATGAAATCCAAACCTACTTAACACTCTTTCATTATTGTAACTAAATATGCAACAGAGAAATAAGAACCCAAAAAAGCAAAATATGAACCTGATGTTGTTGCCATTGGCTCCTCTGTGTGCGAACCATATTTTCCATCATCATTAAAATCCTAAGCCACCGGATAATGTTGCTAGCAGTTGATTCAAAAATTCAAGTTTCCCATGAAAACAAGACATTTGCCTATCACGAAACGTAAATACCAAGCAGCTTTTGTTATTACAATTGAATATTCAATAGGGACAAATAGGAACCAAGAAAGGCAAAATTATATTCTTTTTCATCATCATCCTGCTTTGGAGGGTTCTACTGTTCTTAAACCCTAAGCCATCAGACTTATCAACAATGAATTCATTACTAAACTAAAAATTGCATGGCCAATTATCGGCTCCTCTAATATTACGCATACACACATTATTTAATAAATAGGCTCACTCGATTTGAACTTGGTGAGGAGGAAGACAAATTGTGAGGTGAGCTAGAATGAGAACAAGCACAAAGCACAAAGTTAAAACCATACAACAGAAGAAGGACGATGCTGGGACCGTAGCAAGTAAAAGCAAGACACGATATAAAATGAAGGAAGAAAACATTCAAAGTTAAACACGGCTTTGAGTTTTACAGTATACCAATAAATAATTTATATCGTTTTATTTTGATATAAATATATATAGACACATTACTGCAATGGAATATGCAACAGGCACAAATAAGAACCAAGAAATGCAATTTAATGATGAACCTGAAGCTTTCACCATCGACAACTTTGTGCGGGCGAACAATACACTCCCGAATTAATAAGGTACTTGGCACGCGTATATAGTTACCAGCTCTCGCAATTCCATCATTTTCCTCTTTTAGAGCATTGTGCAGTTCTTAAGTCCTAATCCATCAGACTGTAAGCAATCAGTTCATCAATTCCAGATCGAAATCAATTCAGAAGTTATTGTTTATCATGAGATATACCAAGTTTTGATTATTGTAATCGAACAGGCAATAGAGATAAATAAATTCAAAAATTCCTTCGTTATCCTTCTTCAGAGGCTAGCTCTGTTCTTAAATCCTGAGTCATCAGACTATCACCAGCAATCAATTCAACAATTCAAGATAGAAATGAAATCGAAAATATTGTTTATCATGAGAGATACCAAGCAACGTATGAGAAGAAAGCAGATTCCCAACGAGTCCGTGAATCAACCACATGGATGAAGACCTAAAGGTTAGAGCACGCACTTGTGTCGAGCGAAAAAATTAGGTTTGAAAGGAAATGGCCATGGGATAAACAATATATAGCCGTTGTTCGATATAACAAGGGCGAATTTGATTGAATCCTTCGACACAAGTATATAGCCAGCCGTTTGCAATTTGATTGTGTTCAATCGATTCATGCAAGATAGAACAACAATATAGCCGTTGGCCAAGTTTATTTGAATTAATCCTGGAATGTTTAGGCATAAAGGTGAGTAAACAGAGCGCTTTAGTTTCTTGCCTTTTCAAAATGGATGGCTCAGATGAATATCCACTTTTAGTTTATTGGTGGAAAAATTTTCTTTTAATTATTATAGAGTGCTTATTTATAATTATTACAGATGAACAAGTGAGGCAACTGATTACAGAAAATATACTGCTAGGCTCTATCGTTGCAATATACTCCACGGTGGTAGGAGATTTTGAAACTTGCTAAATCTGGTTAATATAAATTTACTTAAGATTTCTGGAAAAGTAAATAATACTATGTATGAAGACAAATTTTTTTAGCAGTCTTGTTTAATGCTGAGTCAACATTGCTGCAAGCTAGGAGTTAATTAGATTAGCTTCTTTTAACTGATTTTATATAATTCCAGATGATTATATAAAAGAAATTTTGTCTAAACTTACTTGAAGGTGCTTTTTAAAATTATTTTTGGGTGGTTGCCAATTATATTGATTATCTCTCTTAATCAATTAGATCTATATAGTCTAAATTTAATTTTTTATTTTTATGAAAAGATTATTTTAATGAGTATAAAATTTAAAAATAAAATTAATTTAT
This sequence comes from Vachellia pachyceras, assembly GCA_025593235.1. NCBI lineage: Eukaryota > Viridiplantae > Streptophyta > Magnoliopsida > Fabales > Fabaceae > Vachellia > Vachellia pachyceras. The sequence goes on along the minus strand of JANTPZ010004684.1, from coordinate 565 downwards.
CAACTCTATGTGCAAAAAATGGCTTTGATCCAGACCAGTTTGAAGTCCCATCTGTAGATTTGAAAGATACACGTGGAAGCCTCCTAACAGGTTGAATTCGCCTCCCACAAGCCTCGAGGGTGGATGGTTAGATCAGCGGATTTAGTGTATAGACCCACATTTTTTAAGGTGGGTAGATATGCGACAAAAGAGGAAGACCGCCTATTTGTCTATGTTTCATCCTACACCAAGGAGACCCTTTTTGCATTCTAAAAAATCCTATCTCCCTTTCCTCTATCTCTCAGCTCACGGACACTAGTTCATTCTGATTCCTATCTCCCTTTCCTCTACCATCTAAAATCATATCTGTAATGTCTAGATCTAATTTGTTGGTAAAAATAATTATTGTTGTTAGCTTCCTAACCGGGTCCAACTTTTACCAATTCTCAACAATGGAATGGTTTCTATCTAAGGGCTTGTTTGGTTTCAATTTTTTGAAACCTAGGTTTTCTTTTTCATACTCTCTTTTTACTACTTTTTTCTCTTTTCTCTTTTTTACTTTTTCTCTCTTTCTCTTTCTTACTTT
>JANTPZ010004683.1:0-15394 GCA_025593235.1 Vachellia pachyceras | reverse complement strand
TGGAGGGGATCTAAACTCTAATCAGAATTCAGAACTAATGATACTTGTTTATCATTATGCTAATACAAATACACCAACTTGTTCTTAACGCAGTGACAGTTGATTATAATGATTGTTTCAAACTTCAGTAACTAAATATTTACCAACTCATTTTCTACTTGCTCAGCCAGCTATTTATGTCACGAGTCTAGCTGCAGTGGAGCTACTACGTACACGTGATGGAGGTCAGCAGATTATTGACTCAGTTGATGTTACATGTGGTTTAAGCCTTGGAGAATATACTGCTCTGGCATTCGCAGGAGCTTTCAAGTGAGGTTTCCAAATTAATTATACTTTCCTTAGTAGAATTTCATATCATAAAAGCTGTACGATAGAGTATGACCTCTGTAGGCCCCTCTTTTTTGCAACGCCACTTGTGTGATGTAAGTGATGTTCCTACTTATTGTGATGTTCCGAGTATTGTTATTTGAAAAACTCGGTGGATAAATATGAGTATGTGATCCCAACTATGAGATGCTTCTGAACGCCAATGTTGTTGGAGAGGAAGAAGAATTGCCTTCTGGTTCTTACCCGTGTATTTTACAGATGTATTGTGTGATTGACTGATTATGTTTGAAATCTTTTAAGATGGTCAACATTTCTTTAGTTAACATGCTTTTTGCCCCTATCCTGTGTTTGATTTATAAGCTTTGAAGAAGGACTCAAGCTGGTCAAATTGAGGGGTGAAGCCATGCAGGTAAGCAGCCTCTGCCTCTTGTTTTAGGCGTTATGTGACTCACATGAATAATATGTGTTTAATTCACTGTTTGCGTGCTTAATTTTCTTCCCTTCATTCAGGAAGCTGCTGATGCTGCTAAAAGTGCCATGGTTAGTGTGATAGGACTGGATTCGGAGAAGGTTCAGCAGCTGTGTGATGCAGCTAATCAGGAAGTTCCTGAAGCTGAGAGGGTTCAAATTGCAAATTACCTATGCACTGTAAGTTTAATATGAATCCTCCTCAATTTAATTAACTTAGTCAGGATTGTGGTCTTAAAATTTATGATGAGCGCCCAAATATATTGAGTATTTTCTATTTTGGTAGGGAAACTATGCTGTCTCTGGTGGCATAAAAGGAATAGAAGCAGTGGAAGCAAAAGCAAAGTCTTTCAAGGCTCGAATGACGGTATGAATTTTGCTCCTAATCTCACTTGTCTTGCGCTAGTTACTCTCTAAGAAATAATACCACTTCCTCACTTTGGCAGGTGCGTCTCGCTGTCGCTGGAGCTTTTCATACTGGTTTCATGGAACCAGCCGTGTCAAGATTGGAAGCAGCATTGGCAGTCACAGAGATTAGAACCCCAAGAATTCCAGTCATCTCCAATGTTGATGCACAGCCACATGCAGATCCTGACACAATAAAGATGATATTGGCACGCCAGGTTACTTCCCCTGTTCAATGGGAAACAACAGTGAAGACTCTTCTAACCAAGGGGCTGAAGAAAGGTTATGAATTGGGACCTGGAAAGGTAACAGACTTTGACAGCAACTACTAGCATGATGGTTCATTGTGCATTCTCTGTCGGAATCTTGATATATTCACAATTTCTTTTTTTCCTGAAATCTTGTAGGTTATTTCTGGGATTGTCAAGAGAATTGATAAAGGCGCTGACATTGAAAATCTTGGTGCTTGAGAAGACAGTGAGATCTTGCTTCTCTTTCAGTGGCTTGCGAGGAACACACGGTTAAACGTGCAGTAATTTTTATTTTTTTTCACGGGACTATCAGCTTGTGCTAAATCGAGTAAGCAGAGGAGAAACCTTCCCCGATGGCAAAGACCAAAGAGTAGTTATAACTTGTAGCCAGAGTTCGGTGTCAATTTTCAATTTTGTAACGAAAATTTTATTACAGCAACATGTAATAAAGATAAGTTATTGCACTTGTGATAATAATTCAGCTCAGTTCATTTAAAAATACCTCAACCACCTATTCTTTTGTGTCTGCAATTTGCTCAGCTTTGCGATTCCTCGAGGTTCCTACAAGACATAATCACAGATATTATACACCAAGTACATACAAAAACTGACTTAATCCACAGTTTCAATTATAATTACGTGAAAATGAAAATAAGGGAATCATTGATAGATTTCGTTTGGTTCAAATTAGTCGAAAGAATGGAGCTGGCGTTCATTGGTTCAAATTTACGACGGATCATGATCTAAAGATCTTAAATAAAATCTGCCATTTTCTACAATTGAATTTTTTTTTGCCGAATTCTACAATTGAAAAATAATGAAAAGATAGTTGGCAAAAAAGAAAAGAAAAGTAATAAGAAGATTATTACTATGACATTACGAAATAAAATAACTGCACCAGCCGGGAATCGAACCCGGGTCTGTACCGTGGCAGGGTACTATTCTACCACTAGACCACTGGTGCTTGTTGTCTTCTCCGCATATAAAACCTTATTAATTTTCTACACTTAGAGTGAGATTTGCGCCACCACCGCGAAAATTTAAGCGGCTGAGGAGGTGAAGGTATTGACGCGGGAAAATGGCAATTACCATATTCAGAGCCTCAATCTCTCGGTCTCAGATTCAACCATTCATTCATTACTTATCTGCTTCCCGTTCGCGAGAAGAGGAAGATGGTCCTTTCTTGTTCTCCCACCGACTTCAGTCCAACTCGGTAAATTAGAATCTATTTTTAGGTTCCCAGACTTTGATTTTACTAGAGAATTGATTTACATTTCTGAAATTATAGGTCAGAGGTGTCGTTTTCTGTTGGAACTTGTTTCATTCCACATCCAAAGAAGATAGTGAATACTAGCATGCCTCTTTCCTCATTTGATTCATTTTCATCTCATGCCTGTACTGAACGAGCTTAAGTGCCTAAATTTCTGATTTTTGGAACTTATGCCATCTGCTCAAGTCATCGTCTTTCTAACTTCTAAGGTTGACAGAGGAGGGGAAGATGCTTTCCTTGTAAGCAACTATAATGGGGGAGTAATTGCTGTTGCTGATGGTGTCTCTGGGTATGATTCTTTAATATTACTTTTTATAAGCTTCTTTTCAATTGAAACACTCATCGTTAAACTTAAGAATGCCGAAAAATAGTGTCTCGAACTTTAATAAAACCGAGAAAGGCATCAGTTGCATTCGGGCGAAATCATATCTTACATTGAATTGCTGAATTATCTTAATAGGATTTACATCTATTTCATTTGCTCGTAATGCAATGGAATTTATTTTATTATGGTGGTATCAGTTAATCTTTTTGCTTTTCAATCAGAAAATAATAAGACTTTCCTGCTATGGTTACAGTTGGGCTGAAGAGGACGTGGATCCTTCACTATTCCCTCGTGAATTGCTGGCTAATGCTTCAAGTTTTGTGGGTATGAAAGAGGTTGTATAACCCAAATGCACAAATTGATCATCATAGTTATTATTTTTGGGTTCCTAGTAAATTTATGCTTTGAAAAAGAAATGAAATTTTTAATTGTTATATCTTAATAAGGTAGATCTTATGCATGTACTGCAGTCAGCTGAAAAAAACATGTCACTTATTGATGGAACCATCAGGTGAACTATAATCCTCAGAATCTTATAAAAAAAGCACATGCTGCAACTTCCTCTATAGGATCAGCTACTGTGTAAGCTTTGCCCTCATCTGGTAAAAGAGGCAGTTTAAAATTCTGAATTGAACTCGCATTTTTAATGATCTCACCGTTTACCTCTCCTTTGTCTTCTCTGAGAAGTTTGTTGCCATGCTGAAGAAGAATGGGACTCTGAAGATTGCCAATGTTGGGGATTGCGGATTAAGAGTTATTCGCTGCTGTAAGATCTAGTGCTAAGCTTGATTTGCTATTTGGTAATCCTGATATCTTCAGTTTCTTTTGCAATTTCCACTGTTTTATGTCCTTACTTTGATTTGGATAACTTAACATTGTTAATGTGCTTGTTCCAGGTCACGTAGTCTTTGCCACCTCTCCTCAAGAACATTACTTTGACTATCCATTTCAACTGAGCTCTCTGAACGCTGGCCAAACATACCTTGATGCAGTGGTAGAGACAATTTCACTCTCAAATGACAATGAAAATGTTTTTTTTTCACGGCAAAGACAACTTAGTTTCTTTATTGTTTAATACACTGATGCATCAGGTGAGCAAGGTGGAGCTGATGGAAGGGGATACAATTATCATGGGATCGGATGGCCTTTTTGATCATTTATTTGACCATGAAATCATCTCAGTTGTTGCTAGTTACACAAATGTTTTCCGAGGCTGGCAGTGTCTTCCCTCGTTTATCAGATAGATAATTTAACTTAACCACTCGGACTTTATCTGACTAAACTGATTTTATTGCTAGCAAAGGCATTAGCTAACTTGGCAAGCGATCATGCAAAGGATTCAAATTTTGATTCTCCCTATTCAATAGAGGCCAGATCCAGGGTGAGAAAGAACCTCATGCTTATTTTAGGTTCCATATTGTCATACGAAAATGACTTGATTACAGAAGTTTGTTAGATAAAGGATATTGAGATTGTCCTAGAGAAGATTTTCAGTTGAAAGAACCTCCGTCGAAAATGATAATACTGTTGTAATTTTCTACTGTTTTCAGAAAACGTCTTTCCATGTGCAATGTATTCTTAAACACATGGACCAACCATATAATTGCTTTGACAAACCGTTTTCTTGTCATGCTAATAATAACCACTTGGCAGGGCATTGAAGTTCCCTTTTGGAAGAAAATTCTTGGAATGAAGCTTATAGGTATGGTATCAATAATTATTACTAAATGGAGTAGAAAAGGCACGAGCAGGATAATTTTTCCCTTCATGGAGCTAACCGCATCATTTACTGCGGCAGGTGGAAAGTTAGATGATATCACTGTCATTGTTGGGCAGGATGCGAGTTCATGAGATTTTCTGGCGCCCCGAGGATGATGGCTAATTTGTTCTACTTAAAAGAAGCTGCTCTGATTGGAGCATAGATTTTTCCTTTTCCTTATCTTTTAGTAAATGCCCAAAGTAGAAGAAACCTTGGAAGGCCTGAATTGCTGATACCTTGGGATGAACACTCGAATTTCTTGATAATAAGGATTTATTAAAGGACATGCTCCTACTTTGGCAAGAAGTCCGTAATTCCTCATGCATTATACACGTATTATTAAGTGTCACAAAGTTAGACATGGATGAAAAACAAGAAACGACAGAAGCAATGAACATGATATCATAATATTACAAAAATTCAGATCGTGTAAAGATAAAATAGAATAGAATCTGTCCTAAAAAATCTGATGCTTGCCGCATGAGGAAATAAATGACGAGTATAACAAGACATTCATATCAAAGGCAGTTGCTGAACAAGGAAAAATCTACTTCAGCTACTTTATTTAGTTGACAGTATCACTTGTCTTGTCTTTGGTTAAAATCTTGGAAAAAGCCCTTTCCAGCTTCATATGTGGACCAGCAGATTGCAGCCGCAGGAGCATGAAATAGCATCCTAGGAATCCATCCTCGCATGAGCCCTCTGTACCCATCCTTTTTCACTATAGTTTTAATAACATCCCCAATTGAACCATTCTTGAATCTATCACATCCGCAAACACCCTGCACCATCCGTGGCCCGAGTTTGGCTCAGCACACGCAGACCAAAAGGGAAAAAGGACAAGGACTAGCAAAAATTCGTTAAAACAACCGCCTCTTGATCTAATTTCATTCACTGCCATTTTAATAACTGGGGCAGCAAAAATTTATAACTTGAAAGTTGCGGCAAGGTAAAATTCATGAAAGAATTAGATGGGGAATCAAGTCATGATTGCATTAACCCCAATCTCATTCAGAACTGCAGAGAGGGCATGCTATAACCTAGGTGTGTTGAATGGAGTCATACAGAAACGCTGATGCGGCAGAAAGATTTTTCTTAGTTTTTTTCCAGGTGGAACCAACATTGCCAAAAAAACAAGGTAATAAGACGTCCTTTCTCAAATCCAATCTTGGCGGCCCAAATATTTACTGTTTATAACTAAAAAATCACAAGATAGCATGACTCATTAGATAGACTTATATACAACCTTGCCTCCTCTCTTTCTCTCTCAATTACTAGTAAATTTCATCTAAAGCAGAACCTAGTAAAAGGAGGCTTAGAGTTAATAGTTATTCCTAAGTAGTGCATGATAGACTGCAATATCTGGAACCGATTCAGAAATAGTATGTCCCATTGTCGAGTCTCAAGGCATAGAATTCCACATACATTTATCGCAATGACATGCTCAAGGGTCGATGAAATACAGCATTTTCTTCTTTTACCCCCTTCTAGCCACAAATTCTAGGGTGTGCTTCCAAATCTTCAGCATTGCATATCGGACTATCCAGACTATACTAAACTAAGACAACCTTAGGCTGACAGAGGCCAGCGACAAGTCCAATCAAGCAAAAGAAAATATTTTAGAAACAATATAAAAGCATAAGGGTTAAGAGAAATTTATACCTGGCACTGCAGTTGGGTTTTAACCACATCAAGCGGTGTGGTAACAGCAGCAGCCAATGCACCAGCAGCAGCTCCGGCAGTTGCATGAACAACCAAACGTTCATCATCTGCACTCTGAGGCGAAATCTCCTTAAGGCCTCTTTTTGTAGCCTCATAAGTTGCAAAATGCACTGCTGTAAATGGGGCGTTCATCACAACTGTAGTCCTATAAGATGCATAAAATGCCCCTAACCCCTCCTCGCTCAAAACCCTCTTCACACAATCCCAAACACCTTTGTAACCACTGTTACTCAGTTGCAATCTCTGCTTTACCATATCCATGGGCGTAAACACAGCATCGCTAGCAACAGTAGCACAAACACCAGAAATCGCATGGGCAGTGGAGTTTTTGGGATCCCCATGAGAAAAATACTTCTTACAAACCTCATAAAAGGAAAAATACACAGCGTGTGCTGGTCCAGCGCCAAGACCCATGGCGCCTATCCCTCGGTATAGTGCAGATGGACCCTCGGATTTCAAAATCGACTGGAGGGCTTGGCGAACGCTGACGGACTTAATTGGGCATGACCCAAGAGCTTGCATATGGGTCTTCACGGTGTCGACGGGGAACATTGCCATGTGCTCGACGGAGCCGGCAATGGAACCGGCGATCATGAACTGCCAAAAATGGAGCCCATCGTGAGGGGACTCGGCGAGCTCCGGATGGAAATCTGGCGGCTGCGGAACGGGCCGAAAATCGGGGTTTTGGAATTCGGCCGTTACGTCCGTGGCCATGAATAGGCTTCGGATTGCAGGCAGAAAAGGAGAAAGATTGGGCTCCGATTCTGCCCCCGAATCCAAAAGCGTAACTGGCCCTTTCAGGTTGAATTCTTGCGAAACTTTGATGCTTGGGACTTCGAATCTTGCAGGTGCAGGCTTGAAATTGATTTCAAATGCGAGATTATTCTGCTACAAACAGTTATCGCACAAGAGAGAAGTTTAATAGCACTCCAAAGAATCGGGAGAACAGATTGACGGCTTAAAGGATAAGCTCCTTGCCTCCCTTGAGTATTGAACTTTAAGAAGTCAAGTAGGAGACGGTGTTGAATGCGGTTTTGGATTTGGTTTTCAGCCTTGTCGTTTTTGATCCGCCAACGTAAATCAACCCAAGGGTTCGAAAAAATTTAGGGATTGGGGTTTCCGAGTTTAAAAAAACCCAACACATATCCTTTCCTTTAATTTTCAATTTAGCATACGTACGTTTTTCTTTTAATTAATTTATTAACTTTGTTTTTCACTTATATTAACTCTTTTAATTGTGTTCTGTTAGTATAGTTAGCCTAGTACAAAAGTTAACGCCGCTAACAAAGTATAATTAAAGTATATAACTATAAGGGAAAAATATAAATACAAATAAATGGGTTTTTCTTTTTTAATGTGAATAAAAAGTTTAGGTGGGTTGGAAACGGCTTTTTATATCTTCATATGGGGCTTGTTTGGATAGTCCGTTGGGAGAATGGATACAGATTCTGAGGTAAATATGTGAGAGGAATATTGTCTCAGTAAGTGTAGGAATAATTTTTTGTGAGGCAAACGGCCTCCTCAAACAAGCCAATGGACTATAACTTATTTCATCCGCATAGCTTTGAAAGGATGTTAGAGTAAAATTCATAAACTTATCATTTAAAACTCTTTTTAAAAAATAATAAATAAATGGTATATTATATAGTATTAAAAACAAAACAAAAAAGATTAAGCCAATCTAGTTTTGTCACAAGTTCGGGTGAGTGTAACTAAGGTTCCAATTATATCATATTCAAATGTATCCTATCCTAATCTTGTAAAAACTTACACTCAATTGTTTTAATCCGACCTTTCTGACAGGTCTTTTCTAAGAATAAGGTTATAAGTTAAAATATTCTATAAATACATTAATTGGTGCATGAGTTGTTTCAGCCAAAAAAAATATAATTACTTTTTCATTTGAGCAATTACTATATGCGTATGTCCTTTTCTCAGTTTCTGTGTTGCCGGAGGGGGCATTCGTTCTTTCAAAAGCACATGTTCCATGAGTTATTGGCAGGCTGAAGAAAAGTCAAGTTGGAGTGCATGTGGTGAGCCCATTAGAGGCCCACTGTTTTTTGTATGTTTTTTTATTACGTTTTTTATATGTTAAAACAATCTTCTTGTACCCAAGCAAAGTACGAATTGCGGGCTTCAAGGCCCAAAAATGTTATATAAAAGAAAGTAAGAAAGAAACAAGGGGGATTTGGACGTGAAAATAGTGACACTCCTTACAATAGGTGCAGCCTTTTTTATCTGGGTCACTGTGGGCCGAATGGCCAACCAGAACCCAATAAGAGTTTTTGTTTGGTTAAACCTTTTGGTATCCTGGGCCAAAAGCCCAGACTAATCCAGATTCAAGCCGAATGGGTCTCTTGCGGGAAGCAAAGCTCTCCCACCGAGTATTTTAATCGCATCACCAGGGTTTACAAGATAGCTGCTTTGTCTCTAATCGTATGAAGCTTATTCTCTATACCAAACACATCCATAGTCTGGTTTTTCTGTAGATCAAACTTCCATTAAACCATATGCGTATCAAAGAATAGGGGGCTTCATGGAATATCTCTTTTATTAGGTCCCTTTGGCAACGCGGTGGAGAAGTACTTATAAGTACTTTCACACAAGTCTAGACAAATATGTGGAGAAAATTGTCTCGTTTTGCGGAAAAATAATGTTGAACATGATTATAAATGTTTATAAGCACTTTTGGCAATTTGCCAAATGGTGTCAATATACAAGGACAGTTCCAACTTACAACCACACACCAATTCATACTTGCAAATCTTCTCTCGCTAAGAATTTACAGCGGCGCCCTTGTAGCACAAAGGGCATTAGCTAAAGAGGTATACATATCGTGTGGTTGAAATAAAAAAAGGAGTGAGAATAACTTAATTTGTTCAAAGCATGTAAAGTGAAGGAATCTGGTTTGAAATCTTCAAGCAGGAATATACATCTAGATATACAGATACAGCTCAGTCTTACTCCTTCCTCTGGTTCGATAAGCATACGTAAATCTTTCTCGACCGTAAAAAAATGTACAAGTCATCAGAGGCTTCAATATAAAGTGATCAGGCCTTTAATGTCGCCGCTTGGATAAAAGTCTGACTCCCTGCTGCCCAGAAACTTTCAGACCTCTGGAGACCTAGCCAAGAGTGTGCCCATTTGAAAATAGAATGTTTTCTTTGTCGGAATACATTTATATTTAGATAAATATTAGATTTAGAGTGCATTTATTTTATTAAAAGGAATTTTTTACTTAGAATGTATTTTTAAGAAATGAATTACAAAATGTTAGAGTTTATAAGCAAACATGCTTTTGAATCCAAAATACACTTTGAATCAAAAAAACTGTTGTCAAACACACACAAAGATGCCTTTTTCACGGAGTTTTCATATACACGTTCGGTAGCTCAAGTTGTGTGAAACTATTCTTCAAAGGGATTCTGATACACATTGAGTGTTTTTTTGCCGGGGTTTTAACATGAATATACTTAGGGGTGTTTGGGAAAACTTCTCAACACCCCAAAAAATATGTTCAACAGTATTTTTCTATAAAATGAGATAATCTCCTTCACACATTTATCATGTAAATGATAAAAGTACTTCTTAAACGTTTTAAAAAACTTAAAAACATGGTATTTGGAAACTGCAACAAAAGTACGAAGGATGTTAATTACAGCCAAAAGTTGGACCCAGCAACCAAAAAAGTCCACAGCGGAAAGGGTAAAAATACCTAAACCGTGTCTTCCGACTTCAAGAAAACGAGTACACACAAGCAGCACAAAGCTGCCATATATCCCATCATATTAATTGGAAGCACCCCGGCCAAACAATTCTCCGCTTGTCCCTTCTCCTATACATCATTTTTTGTATTAGCACACCCAACTTTCCACGGTACACATTTCATATCCAACAACCGTTGGCGCGCGCGCACAACAGACACGGTAAATATTATTAAGTCCGATAAATCATAAGGCAAAAATACAAAAAGAAGAAGGAAGACCGATGAACCAGTGGCAGTTCCATTGCTGCTCTTTTTATAAGGCGAGTTGTGTATTAAAAGAAGGCCGTCAGAACTACGAGTCTTTTGGACTTTGGAGAATTCCGGTGTTATGTTGATCAAAGGCCGTACGTTGAGTTCGATAAATAAATTTGGTTCAATGCAAGTCCGGATCCCTCAGCCTTTGCCCTCAAACAACTCTTCTCAATCTTCGATCAACGATTGTATATATCATCGGATCGAATCATGTATGCCTAAATCATATTGGGATTCAAATGGCAGCAATATTATTTGATGTGACATTTATAGCAACTTACAAAAGTGAATTGGTTCCAATAATGATAACTTTTGTCGACGAAAGGTTCGGTCTGATATACCAGGATATACTTAATGCGGTCTGTACAGATTATTGTTAGCATGGTACAAACCTATTATACATGCCGCAAGACATGGTAACCCATAAGAATGCTTAGGACCACACACGCACACCCGCGTCTCAAATCAATTATACAGCTTACCTACCCGTAGGGTCCTCAAATAATGCTGTACTGTGCATATAAATCATTTCAGTCTAGTATTGCAACTTAGCGATGCACATGCTAATTAATTCAGCAACGCATCTCATTCGTTGAGATTTGAATGCCACTGGTCAGGCAATGAGAAGTATATTATTGGGTCCGTTTGGCAACGCGGTGAAGAAGTACTTATGAGCACTGGCGGACCTACACTATGTTGAGGGGTGCAGCCGCACCCACTGATTTCCAGAAATTAGGTACATATTAGTACTATGTGATATATTTTGCACCCACTCATTTGCTAATTTTGAACCCACTAAAATTTTGCTCAAATTATTCTCAAAACATATTAAGAATAAGTCCAATTTATCTTATAAAAAAATAGTTTGCACCCCCTGAGTCAAGGTCCTGAGTCCGCCACTGCTTATGAGTACTTTCACACAAGCCGAGGTAAATATTTAAAGGAAATTATCTCGTTTTACCAAAAAATATTGTTGAACGTGATTATAAGTGTTTATGGTAATTTGTCAAACGGCACGATTACTTATTAGAGAAGCGACTATGGGGTTTCAACATGGGAAACACTTCACAAGAACGAAATATTATGCATGATAAGTTTCAACGTCGAGAATGATAACTGATTTATCATACTCGTTTGTTATTAAAATGTTCTAATAATTATTCCATTTATTTTAACCTATATGGGGAGTTTTGAGGGGACACGTAGGTGAGGTAGAAAGATTCGCGAACACATAATTGAAGATTTTCAGGTACGAAAGGAAGGTAAGCAGAAACTGCCACGTAACAAGGAAGCCACAAAAATGGGAGAGCATTCGCAATTGTTGGCACAAGGCTTTTGTTTCCCAAACATTAACCATCGTTTCCAAAATGGTGCATGTAAGTTGAGATAAAACTATCTTGAAATATGTAAAAATTATCTTGAAATCTATAAAAACTATTTTAAAATTCATAAAACCATCTTAAAATCTACAAAATACCTCACAATCTGTAAAATCCATTCTATTAACGGAGTTCCCAAACACACACAGAATTAACGTAAGAGTATAAATATTGAAGCAAGGTGATGTGTATGCCTGGCTGGCTGGCTGGCTCTTCTGGTTCTTCCTGGTCTGAATTATCATGAAGGTACTTACGTGGTGAAAGATTTAACGTGCGACATGACCATCAGCAGAGGGGTGACCCCTTTTGAATTTGGTCTAGGTTACAGGACACGACAGTGTGGACTAGGGATAACACTGGCTGTTCCTTGCGATGGTCGCTAATCTCCGTATTAGGCCGCACTGTTTTGTTGCTGTCGTTATTATCCTCATTGTTCCCGCCTCGCAGAGGAGACTTCCATGTTTCAACCCTCGGCTCTTTGAGTCTTTTGGGTCAAATATTCTGGCTCTCATAATTAGTAGCATCAATGTGAATCAACCGCCACCTGCTCCCAGAGATAATATTGAATCTTCAATAAAAGAACATGTATAAAATTTATAGCAACCGACACAATTTACTCCTGTATAAACTGCCCATGTATCGAATATCGATATATTGAAGGACACTCTCTGCGTTTAATTCAGTCACGTACATGTTCATCAACTGTATGTGAAGAAAGAGTATGATGAGCTTTTGGAAGGCTCTGGATGATGACGCACAGTTAGAACTATCCAGCACTAGTTTACTAGTCATGATAATAATAACAACATGGAGAAAGAACAAGGATGATAGGGAAATTGAAAATAAAAGAAAAGAAAGAAACAGATACATGGGAAGGATTGAAGGATTAATGAAAATGGGGTGCCTGATCCGGATCCTCCGAACGATGCAATACCCGGATCCAGACAAATGGGAGTGCTCCTTTCAACAATTGTCGGTGTGGTCCCCTCACTAATTCCCTTTTAATTAAGTTCCCAAATTTTGTTCCCCTTCGCGGTTAATTCAGCTGCGAAGGTTTTTCAGAAGTGTAAGCGTTCTTCAAAGCCATGCATGCTATCGCAGTGTTGACCCTTGAGTTTTGAATCCAAATCACGTAAACTTTTTAGCCACCGACTTTTCTTAAACCATCTCCACTTTGTCCTTTTTTTACTTGCTTTAGCCTTAATTTTATATTTTATTTGTATAAGGACGGAATTTTCTAAACCATTTATCCTTTCTTTTCGTTGCTTCTGCCTTATCATTTTATTTTAAGAGGCTTTAATTTGAATCATTGGCCGGTGACCACTCTCCGTATTCATTACTTAACACACGACCCAGGCAAAGAAAACATGGTTGCAAGACCCTAAGAGCAGAACTGTATTCACTATTTTATATCCGTGCAGCGCACAAAATTCATGTAAGTTTAATGTACAAATTAAAATCCAACAATACTTGAATTCCACCCAACCAAACTGCCATAGTAGAATTAACTGTCATTGTTTCTTAATCCAAACAAGTAAATTTTTTTAATTTATAATTTTATGACGTAGCAAAGTACAATCAATAACTAAGTCATTTTAAGTGAAAGTTTAATTAGTGGTAAATCAATAATTAATAGATAGTTAAATAATTAAATATTTTATTTTTCTTGAACAGTTTATATATTTTACGAACCTGATTTACATCTACATGGTACCAAGTACGTGAAAGTAATTTTTTTTTTGTGCAACTTTGATGCAAAGAGATTTATTGATGTGACGAGGATGAGAAAGGAAGCATAGATATGATTAAGAGGGGGAATGATACGGAGGAGGGACAAGTTTGTGGAAGTAAGGAGCATTTGGAGGATGGCGGGAAAATTTGATGGCGTCGTCGTCGTCAATGAAGGATGTGATGGAACCATCCATTGCTGTCTTGCCATGACCTCACTGACATGACTCCATTATTCATCTAATAATATATTAATGCACCTCACTCGCTAAGTGAGATACCATGTCCTTAATTGTCACTCCAAACACTAATCATCTTAAATACTTTATCTACAGGATCATGGAAAAATTTGAGTGAGTGTGACACTGAATCTAATTAGATTATTCGTGACGTCCATCGGCCAGATGGAGACAGTCTGAGGAGGGATCTAAGATCTTGCAGACAGATGTTGGCTGCTTCCAATAAATATGCCCCAGCTCCAATGCATGCCTCTACTGATACATGCAATACTAGCCAATGAAAGTCTACCCCGTATATACGTATACATATAAAATGCATATGTCGATGCTGTATGCTTATGCTCGTGGCTCTGCACTGATGAGAATCATGGGTATAATAAATTATGACATGTATCATTTGTTGGTCTGTATAATTAAACAGGAAAGGCCAATAACCTATTGGTTTGGCATCCCCGTGCATAGAAGAAACTTCAGACTCTGGGTTCTGCGTTTCATATTATTAAAAAGAAAATGGAGCGTGTGGGGTCCTCTTCTGCATGCGGGGGTGGGTTAAAATTGTTGGAGCCAAGGAAGAAAGGGGAAGATCTGGTGCTTTATAATGCCGCAAATGCAATAAAATGACAGTGTGTAGAAAAAGGTCAAAGGGACCCCTAGGATTGGGTTAGGGTTGAAGGGTGAGTTGCACCTGGTAATATCTAGAACCAGTATATGGGATTTTTATTAAAAAAGTATTCACATGATTAATTTTTAAAAGGTGATTTTACATAATTTAAAGTAAATATATAGAAGAATTTTGTCTCAATTTAAATTGAAAATACTTCTGAAAAATGTAACAAACACCAGTTTTTTCCACAACTTACGAATTTCAAATCCCAAACCTAACATAAGGACTTTATTGATGGAGACCTACAATTATTTTTTAGTCCCAAGACAAGTCAATTTGCTCGTTTGGGAGCACAGTAGAAAAGTATTTTTACCTAAACCGAAGTAAATATGTAAATGAAATTATCTCGTTTTACGAGAAAACACTGTTAAATATGCATTTGACTTTTGGAATCACTCCGACAAACAATAACTAGATAAACTAGAGTCCAATTCATTTAACTATTTTTTTTATAAAAGGAGGGGACAATTTCTTGAAGGTGTTGATTGCAACAGTAGAACAAGTGTACTAAAAAAGAAAAGAAAAGGGGGAAAGGAAGGTTGCGGGGTGCAAGGGAGAGGCGCCTAATGTCACGATATACTCTAGAGAACCCTAGAATTCTCTAGAGATCTCTTGTAAATACTTAGCCATTCTAGAACTCTCCACACATTTTTCACATGTTAGAATTCAACATGTAAATATCTAGATATTTTAGGAGAGAATTCTGGAAGGCGAATAGGAGCCGTAGGATCGAATCGATCTCCACCGTCCATTGAGGAGGTGGAAGGCTATAAATACCCCCAAGGGGTTCATTTGTAACCATCAAGCAATTGTGAGCAATATACAAGCATTCTCCCAAG
>JANTPZ010004682.1:0-17703 GCA_025593235.1 Vachellia pachyceras | reverse complement strand
CTTTATTTTACAACTAACTTTGAAACCTGGGTTATTTGAAATGAACGAGGAAGGTCATTGGCAACCCATACCAAATTCTAAGATATATATATATATATGCAATAATCCGCTTCCCTCTGTTGTCAATTAGAATTTTGACAACAGATTTATCTCCAATATTTAACATATTCAATGAAAAGTGAAAGAGATATCACTTTGTTTTTTGTTGGTCCGTAAACTAACACACCCTCACTCACATACCTAACGTATGCCAACTTGATGGATAAAATTACGATAATAGATCAAACGGATAAGTGAAAAATGTTGGAATAAGATTCATGAATTATATATATTCCATTATTTGTGACCCTAGCACTACTACAAAAAAGTATTTAGCAGCGGTTAACAAAACCGTCACTAAATTATGAACTTTGTAGCGGTTTAGAAACCGCTACTAAATTGAACTGCAAATTTGTAGCATTTTTTTTTACAAACTTGCAGCGGTTTCAATAAATGCAAACCGTTGTAGAAATTAAAGGTCGTCAGTGACTGCGGTTATGGTAGCGGTTATAACAATCGCTACTGTTTTGCACAGCAATTTGTAGCGGTTTTTGCAAAAATAACCGCTGCAAAAATAAAGAGTCTCTCAATCAGCAACGGTTCAGACAAACCGCTACTAAATATCAAAATTTCCTAAGCAGGCACGCTAATTTTGTAGCGGTCATGGTAGCGGTTTTTGGCAGAACCGCTACTAATTTGCAGCGGTTTGGCTAAAACTGCTACTAAATCAGCATCTATATAAACCCCCTCCCCTCACTTTTTCACTTTTGACTTTTTAAAGCGTCACATCAGAGGTTAGTTTTAAATACTTTTTATGTATTTAATTTAATTTAATTTTTTATTTATATTTATTAGATATTTAGATTTATGTTTAAATTTTTATTTTATTTTAATAATTTTTCAAATTAATTTTTTTCAGATAGCTGATCAGGAGCAGAGTAGGAGCCCTAGGAAGGAGGCTATGTTCCCTACAGTGGAGATGGTCAGGAGGAGGGCGACGTTATGTTTAACGTTGACGACTTTGAGTTCGCCAATATCAACATCTCAGTGCAAGAGGCTGAGATGTTTGAGGATCAAGAGATAGAGAGGGACCTATGATTCCGGCGCCCTTCTGCAAGTTGATCCACTGGGTTTGAGGTCAACATTCAGGATAAGTAAACAATTAATACATTATTTAATTAAAATGTTGTATTTAATTTGTTTATTAATTCAAATGATTTAGTTAAGGGAAAATGACGGAAAAAGTACCTCGAAAACAGTGAATCCCAGAAAGGTGATTTGAAATTTTAAATCCCTAACACATACTAGTACCTTGCGCGTCTTTATCCAAGTTTAAAGGAAATGTCCTCACTACCCCTAAAACAACAGCCTTCAATACCTCGCGCATCTTCACCCAAATTTAAAGGAAATGAAGTGACGGATTCGATTAAGTTCTTATCTAATTCGATTAAGTATTTCTAAACTACCGTATTATTGCAAAGTTTAGAAAGCATACATTCTGAATCGATTAGCCTCATTATTTGAATCGAATCATCCTCATTATTTGAATCGAATTAGCCTCATTGTGAGAGTGGGAAAATGGTTTATAAAGCTGAAAGTTCAAAATGATGTAACTTCCTCATCTCAGCTCCAAAATTGACAAATGACCTATCATTGGAAATCCCTCTGAGTCTACTTTCGAATGAGAAATATTTCAAAATAATTGGATTCGTGGTTTGAGAGATATCATCAAAAAACTGAACATATATTAGGAATAAACGTATTCCAGATATATGTTCGGTTTTTTGACCATATACCTCAAACCACAGCTCCTATGACTGTGAAACCTATCTCATTTGAAATTAGACTCAAAGGTCTTTCTATATATAGGTCATTTGTTAAATTTGGAGTTTAAACGAAGGAGTTACAGCGTTTTGAAGTTTAGACTTACAACAGTTTAAAAGCGCACTTTTTAAACCGTAGCTAGAAGCTGCGGTTTAGAAAGTGGACTTTCTAAAATGAATTTTCCTCCAACGATTTAGAAAGTGGACTTTTTACACCTTTAGAGGGGATTTTCTAAACCGTTGGGGGAAAATTCGGTTTAGAAAGTTCATTCGAATGGAAAAAAATCTCATTCGAATGACTCTACTCTTTATAAACGGTTTATAAAGCTGAAAATGCAAAATGATATAACTTCCTCATCTCAGCTCCAAAATTGACAAATGACCTATCATTCGAAATCCCTTTGAGTCTACTTTTGAATGAGAAAAATTTCAAATTAATTGGATTCGTGGTTTGAGAGATATCTCATCAAAAAAATTGAACATATGTCAGGAATAAACGTATTCCAGATATATGTTCGGTCTTTTGACCATATCCCTCAAACCACAGCTCCTATGACTGTGAAACCTGTCTCATTTGAAAGTAGACTCAAAGATATTTCCATACATAGGTCATTTGTTAAATTTGGAGTTCAAACGAAGGAGTTATATCATTTTGAAGTTTAGACTTAAAACAGTTTAAAAGCGCACTTTTTAAACCGTAGCTAGAAGCTGCTGTTTAGAAAGTGGACTTTCTAAACCGAATTTTCCTCGAACGGTTTAGAAAGTGGACTTTCTACACCTTTGGAGGGGACTTTCTAAACCGTTGGGGAAAAATTCGGTTTAGAAAGTTCATTCGAATGGAAAAAAAAGCTTATTCGAATGACCCTACTCTTTATAAACGGTTTAGAAAGCTTGAACTTCAAAATGTTGTAACTTCCTCATTTTAGCTCCAAATTTTACAAATGACCTATCATTAGAAAGCCCTTTGAGTCTAGTTTCAAATGGAATAGGTTTCATATCAATTGAAGATATGTATTGAGAGATATCATCAAAGAATCGAACATATATCTGGAATATACGTATTCCTGATACATGTTTGGTTTTCTTCCAATATCTCTCAAATCAGAAACCATGTCATTTTGAAAATTGTTGAATTTGAAAATAGATGCAAAGGGCTTTCCAATGATAGGTCATTTGTAAAATTTGGAGCTAAAATGAGGAAGTTACAGCATTTTGAATTTCAAGCTTTCTAAACCGTTTATAAAGAGTAAACTCATTCGAATGAGCTTTTTTTCCATTCGAATAAACTTTTTAAACCGAATTTTCCCCCAACGGTTTAGAAAGTGGACTTTATACACATTTGAAGGGGACTTTTATTCCTGACATATATCTGGAATACGTTTATTCCTGATATATGTTCGGTTTTTTGATGATATCTCTCAAACCATGAATCCAATTAATTTGAAATATGTCTCATTCAAAAGTAGACTCAAAGGGCTTTCCAATGATAGGTCATTTGTCAATTTTGGAGCTGAGATGAGGAAGTTACATCATTTTGAACTTTCAGCTTTATAAACCGTTTTTCACACTCTCACAATGAGGCTAATTCGATTCAAATAATGAGGCTGATTCGATTCAAATAATGAGGCTAATCGATTCAGAATGTATGCTTTCTAAACCGTGCAATAATACGGCGGTTTAGAAATACTTAATCGAATCAGATAAGAACTTAATCGAATCCGTCACTTCATTTCCTTTAAATTTGGGTGAAGATGCGCGAGGTACTGAAGGCTGTTGTTTCAGGGGCAGTGAGGACATTTCCTTTAAACTTGGGTAAAGACGCGCAAGGTACTAGCATGTGTCAGGGATTTAAAATTTCGAATCACCTTTCTGGGATTCACTGTTTTCGAGGTACTTTTTCCGTCATTTTCCCTTTAGTTAATTTTTTTATTAATTTAAATTATTTATTTAATTTGTTTAATAATAAATAAATATTTTATTTATTTAATTTATTCATTAATAAATAATTTTTTATGAAATAATTGTATGAATTCAATTTTCAGATCCTAAAGGGGCGACTGTTCAGAAGTATATTGTGACGTTTTTTATTGTAAGTCGAATCATGATAACGATAATTTTGGCATTAACATTTTGCCCTTTTAAGGAAATCTAAGGTTTAATGTGCTTCAAAACATCCCATAAGGTTTAACAATTCATTTTCACTCTATAATGACTGAGTGAAATGACTGACATAAACACAAAAAAACAAATTTTTATGGTTGATATTTAATAATAGAGACATACTCATCTTCGATCTATGTCTCTCCCTCCTAGAACGCTCTAAATTCAGGGGATAAATCACACTTAATAACATATGTGTCTGAAACTTGATAAATCACACTAAATCACACTTACAACTAGGTAACCAAACTTGTTTATTTTTTTTTCAAATATAAGTAGCCTTTTGAAAAAACCAAAAAAAGAAGTGCTATTTTTTTTGCATTAAATTTATTTTCTTATCAATCATATAGAGCATGAAAATATAAAATAAGAAAAAGTGTATTATTGGACTTTATTCTTACCGCTTGTCTTCTATGAACATGTTTGGGATGACATTACAAAACTATGATTATGCAAATTGAGATAAAAAATTTCCACATACTTAACTTATAAACAGCAAACTGTGTTGCAAAAGTAGTCTATACCGTTAATCTAAAGATGCACATTATAATATAACAACTCTTTACTTTTCAAGATTGTTCTTCCCTTTCCTTCAAGTTTTAATAAAAATATTTTCAAATCAAACATCCTTTTTATTTTCTAGTTCTTGTGTGTTCCATATACATATTTACTCCTTCGATCATTGTTCTTCATCGTTTTTATATCAAGCTTGTTTTGTTTTTTTTCATATACAAACTACTTTTTAAAGCTCAAATTAACAACAATGACAACAACTAACAACAATGTTTCAATGGTTAATGGCCGAGTTACCAAGTTTAGTGTTTAATCGGTCTTAGAGAGAGCGACGACTAAAAACTGTTGGAGCAGCAACTGATGGAGAGTGACTACCAAACTAATGGAGACAGTCAAAGAGCTGTGATGCGTGAGTCTTTATATGATTTAGGTCAGGGGTAATTTTGTCTAAAAATTATTATAACTAAAGATATTTTTATCTCTAAAATTTATAATCCTAGGATTGAAAAAACAATACAAGGGAGAAGGTGGGTTTGTTCCAATCCTTCCAACATGCATGGTGTTGTTGCAATCCATGCATTGCTGAGTACCTCATACCAGACATATTAAAACAAGTTATATCAATGCCAATCCCAATCCCAACCCTCTAATGCCATGTACCAAACAGGGCCTAAGAGTATTATTGATCATTTCTTCCATATAGGTTGACTCAGAAATGACAAGGATAGTAATAAAAAAATGAAATGTTGAGGGATTAAGTCACAAACGAATCAAAAGTTTTAAAGACTGAATCGCATCAAATTGTAATTGAGTAACTTTCCCAGAAAAGAATTTGGATGTATGGATGAAATAAATGAATCAAACGGTTTGTTTTTTCTCTTGAAGCTCTCCTTTGTTCCTTGGGAATGAAGTAAAGCAGTTACATCAGAAACGGGATTTCAGCGGTGACACCTGTAGAAGAGAAGACAGCAGCACAAACAAATATTCTCATCTCGCTCTTATCTTCTTGACACCTATATATGTGTGTGTGAAAAAATTTTTAGAGTAAAGCAAAATAAAGATAAATTCTGTAAAGTCAAAATAATTAAGAGATGAATGTTAAAAAATAAAAAGTTTAATTAATATATTGTGTGCAAATTATGAAAGAGAATTATATCTTCCCCGGCTTTTTAGCTAAAATCAAGTATTCAAGTGTAGTATTTGTTCTTATCAATTTATATTAAAAATAGAATTATTAAAAATGTGTATATGTAAAGACACAACACTTTACCAAAAAAAAAAGACACAACAAAGTGAGAATATAAGAGAAACTAAAGGAGATCTATAAGCTTGCTAACAATTTCTCAAATGTATAATCATTTCATCTTGAATCACCTTTATAGTGGTTTACCTCAAATTCATTCTATTTCTTGGAACAATTATCAAGTTGAAAAAATAACAAATGTTAAGGCTGAGCAAGTAGCTCATAATTCGTTGGACCCGCCCAAACCTGTCTCAATCCCTGCCCAAATCCCATTTCCAATCCTTCAAAATTGAATGTCACATACCAAATAAGGCCTAAATGCATATGTACTTTTCTAAACT
Organism: Vachellia pachyceras; assembly: GCA_025593235.1. Classification (NCBI taxonomy): domain Eukaryota; kingdom Viridiplantae; phylum Streptophyta; class Magnoliopsida; order Fabales; family Fabaceae; genus Vachellia; species Vachellia pachyceras. Next base: position 11,584 of record JANTPZ010004682.1, on the reverse strand, counting down.
CAGGTATATCAAATATGAACACTTGTTTTACTATTCTTAATTGTTAAAATACATTTTTGTCTTGAACAAAACAAAAATGCATTTCTGTACTTGTAAATTCATTCATGATTCATCTATGAAATATGAACACTTGTTATTTCACTGTTGCTAGTTGTTAAAAGTATACATGCAATTGTAAAGTCACCTATGAAACATAGACATTTGTTGTTTTGCTTTTGTTAGTTCTTAAATGTGTTTTGCACTTATAAATTCATTTATGATTCATTTACAAAATATGTACACTTGTTAGTTTACTATTATTTTGACGTAGGACCCGCTTATTCTCCTCCATAAGCAGGACAAAAGGCTATCGTTCAAACATTCATTCTCAGTGAATCAATTTTAAGAGTCTGAGTCGTCGAGAATGGCCAATAATTCATTCTTCAATTGGTGTTATATATATATATATATATATATGTTCGCAACTTTTAACACGGATGGTGTAGATGGTACCTCTTGCAAAAATAAAATTAACCAGAGTCATGTTACAAAACACTGTTCTTAAGAGCTATTCTATAACTATATATTGGTAAATCAAGATGCGGCACTCCTTAGAATTAAACGGATTCTTTCTACAATACAGGATGAGCAGAACATAAAAAATAATATAACTCAACAAGTAGAATATGTCGGAGGAGAAATAGAGGTGCACGAAAACTCAAATGTTATATATTAAGTCTCTCCTTTTATCCCCTTATTATATATTCAATGTCAATACTATTCAGCCGCACACATACACGTAAAAAGGATGCGTCAGTCTTTTGAACTAGCCCTCTTAATTAAAACTGTATGCATGCGTATGAGTATTTCATTTTGCATCAATTTTTATTGCTTTTTTAATAATACACTCAAATACAATATTTACAACAGGTGATGTTAAGAAAATATAATTAACACCCCAAGTGAGTAACTTATAGTAATAACCATTTCGTTTCTTTTAAGTGTCTCATAATACGAATTGAACGGTGTATATATATTAGCAAATCGTTGCTTCAATTATGTCATCACGCTGACAACATGATTAGATAGGAGAATAGTACTTAGTCCCCATTTGATAGATATGACATGTATACGAGTTTTAGTCGCAAACTATTAGGACTAACCTTTATACAAGACTCAGATTATTTGCTTAACTTAACTTTTAAAACCTACATCTTATCTAAAATTTAGATTTTATTTAAATATTTATATTTTTTAAAATTTATGTTTGAAACTTAGGTTTTGAAAAAACTATTTTCTTATCAAATCACACTTTCTTTTTAAATAAATTTTCTATTTCATACTTTCTTTTTCTTTCTATTTCCTATCTATTTTTTTGCCTTGAACTCTATAAAAGCCAATAACTTCTCAAACACAATCTTTTAAAACTTTGGTTTTGTCTCAGAATCCGTAAAAGTTATTCTCCAAAACATAAGTTTTACCTCAGAATCTGTAAAAGCTATTTTCAAAACAACTTCCAAACAAGCCTTTAAATACTTAATTTGCCAATGAGACTAGCCTATTTACACTAACATGTGTTTACATATTTATAACTTATTTTTAACAACATTTTCTAGATTTAGTTGTTACGTGGGTCTATTTATTCGCATTCAAACCCGCATAGCTCTGTTTGGTTAGCCGTTTGGGCAACCAAAAGTCATTCCTGCGCTTACCGAGACAAAACTCCTCTCACATATTTACTTCGGAATCTGTGTCCGTTCTCCCAACGGACTATCCAAACAGAGCCGATATAAATCAAATTCTTATCAATTAAACTGATATTATTTTTAATCAAGATATCAGAAGGGCCCGTTAGAGAATACTGAAGAATCTATATATATGTACGCAATTCAGAAAATTTAAGAAAATACTCTATCATGAAACTATGCAATGGATGTGTCCCATGTTTTATTATTATAAGATATTAACGCAGTGCTTAATATACAATTTTGACTCTCATATATAATTTGGTTGGCATTTTATTTTATGTTATGAATATGAATATAGGATAACGTTGAGTGGGGCTGGTACCGGCTTCAGCATATTTGACGTGGCTCTGGCTGTTGGATTGGCTATCTTCTGCTGTGGCATGAACATGCGCCGACGACAACCGCCATGGCTGCCCCTCTAAAGTGGCGCGTGAATGAGACGCGCCACGGAGGGGTGTGTTATGGAGATACCATCAATGGTTATTTGCTTATGGAACCTCCATATGTGACTGAATGGGACCAAAAACTTTAGGTATATGACCATGCAGGAAGTATCACTCAAATTATATATATATATATTAATTATGAAATTTCTAATTATCATTTGTGAGATGTTTAATTTAGATAAAATTATAGTGCAATCACATATAATCAAACTACTAAAAAGTTCTTGACTCATCAATATGTTATGATCTGTTGTTATTTCTATGCTAGATCTTGTTATTGCCATGTTGCTACTTATTGTGTGAGTTTTTAGTAATTAATTGTCCATGAGTGGTTGCACAATATTTTTTCCCCTTTAATTTATACATATTTGTCATCCTTTATTTTTATATTGATTAATTACACACATCTCTCTTCTGTATTTAAAACTCATGCCCCTCGACTAAAACTAAAAGTCACATGAATATGACACTTGTTACCTGAATAATCAGATTTTCAGACAAAGCAATGATAATTGACGACATTGATGCATCAAGAAAAAGTAGAGATCCTTGGAGGCTATGCACATTAAACCGAGTGGAAGAAACGAAGCAAGTCCTATGTACGTTTGACGCCAATATGGTTAACCTTCTTGTTTAACAGTGCAGCCCTAGCCCAACTCTACACCTTCTTCACCAAACAAGCCACCACAATGGCTCGAACCATTATTGGTGGACTCCACCACCACTTGACCATCCCACCAGCTCGCTCCAATGCATCACAGGCCTCACCACCACCACCATGGACCCATTTGGAATTACAGTAAAGAAGTACTTTTACGCAAGTCAAGATAAATATGTAAAAAAAATTACCTTATTTTGCAGAAAAATATTATTGAACTTAGATCATACAATTGAGCCAAATAGGTACAATACCAGTCTACAACACACTCTTCATCCACCATGATGTCATCACAATGATATGTACACTTGTTATTCTACTATTATTTTAATTTAGAACCCTCTTATTCTGCTTCCATTTTTATAAGGATATTTGAATGAAAATGCTAAAACTTGCATCATTTTTAACAAGTTGTCTACTTGCACTTTTCAAAAGCATAATTATGTTGAACGCTCCTGGTGCAAATGTTTTTTTTTTTTTTTGCTAAAATTTAGGTGGGAACAAAGTAAAAGCGGATTGACACCGTTATGCAATAGGATATCAACAAATCAGTAATGTTAACAGCTACTACAAAGCATTGCCAATCAAGGCTAAGCCTCTTGAAAGAACATGCGACATTAAATTCATCTTCAGCCCTCATTTTGAGTTGTCTCCCAGACATAGAAGTTTCAAAGCTCTTGATGCAAAGTAGGCATCGCCTTAAATTTAAGCATTTAAGCCAGCCCAGTTTTTAAAAGCAATGAGTGCTTCCATTTTCCTGAAGTTCCTTTTTCTTAACTTTGACACTTTGAGTTTCTTATGAGTCTCCATGAACGCTTGCTTGTATCTCCACTTATCAACAAAAACTTTCATCTCAGAAGATTTCTCCACAACTTGCATAACTGCATCAAAGAAACCTCCCTTCACCATAGCATATAAGAAAGCATCAACAAGACTATGGTCAAATTTGATCCCCTTCTGTCCATCAGCTGATAACTTTCGCTTCACCTCATTCCACAGCATTAGAACATTGAAATATTTCTCTGCCAAAACATACCCATTAATTAGGGACAAGTATGTTTGATCATTTGGCTCAAATTGCAGGAATATCATCCTTCTAAATGTCCTTCTGGCATCTTCTAGTCTTCCAGCTTTACAGAAAGCATGAATGATAGAATTCCAGTCATGAGTGCCAACTTCAATTCGGGGGTCCTCAGCCACCTCATCTAAGAAAGCTGCCATCAACTCAGGTCGATTGTTTTCCATCAAACCTGTCATTATAGTTAGGTAACTACACTTCAAATCGGAAATTCTTCCCTCCCTCATATCCCTAAATAATGTAAAGGCTGACTGAAAATCTTGACTAGCCATGGATGAATCTATTAGAGCATCATAGGTTTCCACATCCAATTTCAGACCTGAATTACTTATCTCCATGACAAGTTGAGTAGCTTCAGCAGTCCGATTTTCTTTGCAGTAAGCTTTTAAGATTGGCACATAGACCCCAAGACCCACAGAGCCTCCTAGTGCATTCATTTCATCCAGAATGCTGTGTGCCTTGTTCGATAACCCAGTATTAACACATGCACTAATAATACCATAGCCTATAGATTTATCTACGATATCTGAAGGCTGCAACTTCTGAGCTTCAAGAATTAAATTTGCTAATCCCTTGATGTGTCCATTTTGAACATATCCTTTGACTACTTCACAGTAAGTTTCTTCCCCATAATTCCAACTTTTGTCATCTCTATCCTTCAAACTTTGAATAATTGTTGACTCAACCGATGCTAAATTGCCTGACTTAACATACCCTTGTATTAAATTACAATAGAATTCCTTTTTGTTCGAGAAGCCAAAACCCCCCATTAAAAAATTTAACTCACTTATCTTTTGTTCAAGTCCCTTCAATGAATACAAATAAGCAAGAAATCCAAAACTGGATTCATCTGGTGTAACACCCAAAAGTGTCATTGTTTCAACAACTTTTTCAGCATCACTCACAGATTCAAGGTAACGACAAGACCCCTCTAATGCTGCATTACAAGCATCCAGGTCAGATCTCATGAAATCAAGTTTCTCATCCAAAGCAATCCTACAATTCTCTTCAAAAACGTGTAAAAAAGCAGCAAGGTTACCATTCTTCCGACTAATTTCAACAAGCACATTGCCCCAGACACTAAATGGAACAAAAAACCTGTTCTTCAACATCAATTTGACAAGGGCAAAAGCTGGGGCAGCAAGATTGGCGCATTTCATAGAATTAAACAAGGCATGAACTGTTTCAAAATCTAATATTTTAGGGTTCTTCTCTATCATGTACACTAAAGATGCAAAAGACCTCTTGATATTATGAATGTCACCATGCGAGGACAAGTGGGTGATGAGAAAATTGGTGATTGACTTACTTGGGAAGGCAGAGTTGTTAGTAAGAGTCTTAAAAGACCTCCATGCTTCATCTGTGTCACTGCTGGCAAGAGACTTCTGAAGAGTATTTTGCATCATGGTTACTTGTTCAGGAGTGAGGGAACGAGGTGGAGAAGTTGGGAGTTTGATGGGTTCCTGGGAAACTGAGGGGTTCCTTTTAACGGAAAAGATAGATGGTTGAAGGAAGGAATAAAGGGATGGAATCTCAGGGTTGGAGGAGAAGCATCTATACGTAAGCAAGCACAGGACTTTTCTAGCCATTGGTGATCAAGGACTGACCTTTTGTTTGGTCTCTTGAATATTTTCCAGTTCCAATTTTTCATTGCTTTCCTTCATAACATAGGTACCAACCTTGTCAGTCAGGCCTCAATGCAGATAGATTCTCTATCTCTTGAACAACTTTTCTTACTAATGGTGACGAATGTATGCCAAGGGAAGCTCGAGCCAACCTGTCTCAGAAGCTACCCGAGCAAGGACTACTGAACCCAGACAGGTTCTCGCAACTGCCTTTCAATCAGGACCTCAAGTGGCAAGCCATGGAAATACCGTTGCTAGGGAGCGACCAACTACTTTGTTTTGCAACCTCAGCAATGCAAATCATTTATGCAGTGACACCAGTACTATACATCTCTATATGTGGGTAAAGATTTATGTTTAATTCTGCAGATCCATGCTCTGAAGTTATCAAATAAATGGGTATCATTTCACCTTTATATAAAGATGAATATTTTGCGCGCACAAAATAGGGTTCTTTCTCCCTGCACAACAGTATAAAAGGAACACAACTTTCAGGAAACTCCAACCAAAAAAACAAAAAAGAAAAAAAACAGAAACAGATTGAAAAGGCCCCAATATTACGGGGAGAAAGTATTTGAATAGTGATCACGATGGATAATTAACTATCAGTGTCAGGTTTTAAAACAAAAAAAAAAAAGAAAAATACAATCTAGTTAACCAAGAACTAGCATCCACTAGAAATTTAACAGACTCATCAAATAGATTTAAGAAGAAGAAGGAACTCGACTAGAGGTACATGTATAGACGCACACACCTGAACTTGAGGAAGTGATTTTGTTAGATGAGCACAATCTGTTCACTAAAAAATAAAAATATAAAACTCCCACCATGTAATCATACTAAAGTAAAATGTCCTGTACAGTATTACTAGTAGAAAAAAGGAGCAACAACGGCAGCAAGGCAGAGTGTAATCCAAACATGAAATACAACTAATCTAGCATAGTAGCATTACAGCAAACCCGATCCAAACATGAAATATGAATATCCAAATTGCAAAGTTCCTGATCTAGCATAGTAGCATTACAGCATAGTGACATTTTCCTGATCAAATTGACAAATCCAATCATATCATCAATTCGTCATCAGTGCAACACATTGTATTGAAATGAAATTTTGAGAATGAATTCATCATCAATTCAAACAATTCAACTGATAAAAGATAACAATATAGCGCAAAAAAAAATATATATATACAAGGAACAAAGGTTATTATTACAAAAGTAATGTTGTAAAATTCAAAACTAACAGTCACCACCCACCAAAATTGCATATAAAAGAAACTTAATGCATTCCTTGGCATTCCATTTCGAATGCTATGTAACGGATTAACATTAGTATTTAACTTGGACAACACAACAAAGAGAAACCGCACAGATATGTGGAGCCACATCAAACAGTATTTTGGTGAAAGAAATGGACCTTTCAGAGAAATTGATGTTAGAAAGCTACTACCGTATGAAGGAAATCTAGAAACACAGCTCAAAAATCGTTTCAAGTGTCAGGAGGTTCTCTAGGGGTCTGGGACACACAAACCAGCATCCAACTACAAGTCAAGGATTGCTTCATATAGTTCCCTAATATGTCCAGGACAAGGAGATGACTAGACCCCTCTGTTTCCAACTTTTCGCATCAAGGGCTTGAGTGTATCTTCAATGTAAGTGCCACACAGAGGCCTTCACAAATTTCACAACTCAACTACTCAAGCCTTACTTCTTACATTCCTATTTAAGGAGATGACTAGACCCATCTGTTTCCACGTTTGGACAGTCCAAATTGAATCCTAAACATGTTGAAACACAAAATCTTGCAGTTTCAAGCGGTATAATTGCTTTGGAAGAAAAACCTATTTATCAAACGGTATAATTACATATCCAGATATCGAAAAATCTGTGCGCCCGCAAAAGAATGAATTAGAGGGAATATGAAGCAGAGAATAAGCAAAAGGGAAATCCTTTGACAACAAAGATAGGCTAGACGCCTGGACTCACCGGTGATATGAAGCAGATCAGGGACTAGAGCACAAGGGTTCGACCGTGCGATGCGACGGAGAGACTTGGAGCTGGAGTCGAGTCGGCGACGGAGACTAGGTAGTGAAAGGCTAGGCTAGGGCACTGAGAGTCGAGAGAGTGAGAGACTGAGAGTAAAGGGCGTGACCGTGTGAGACACTGTCGCCGAAGTGCTTATTGCTAAACGCCTGAACGAATACTCGAAGGCAGAGTTTTTTTTCAACGGAAAATTAACGAGAGATCCCAAACAACATAATTAATCATAAAATGGTTCTAAAGGTTCATAAAATTACCATAAGATTTCAGGAGTAGCTGCTGAGGTTGTTAATAAAGATTAGTAATGTTGTTAATAACAACATCAACAGCTACTTCTAGAACTTTACGTTAATTTTGTGAATCTTTAAAATCATTTTATAGTTAATTCTGTTACTTGGGATCTCTAGGTAATTTTCCCTTTTTTATTCAATGGATCCCACCTGTGAACCCCGTCACCCCATCCCATGAAATGGTACCCCATCTCTTTGGACCTGCCCATCATGAGTCTAAAATAAACGGGGTTAAACGGATATTTTAAATCGAGTCACGGGTGGGATAGGTTTTTTGCTGATCCCTATACAACGAGAGAGAGCAAGTGTGATAAGATGAATCAAACCAAAGATGGTATTGTTGGAATGGAAATACTTTGTCCATTTGGATTAACAATAAAATATTCTTTTTTAACGTGATTTATGATTTACGAAGTAAATATATGAAAGGAGTTTTATTTTCACAATCATAATCGTGTTTTTCCAACACTCACACATGCATGCCTACTATGTATGGGTGTGTTCAAAAACTAGTATTTCCAAATATTATTGGAGTATTTTAAAATGAGAGAAATATTTTGGAAAGTCACATCTCTATAAATTAAGGAATTTCATTATGTTTGTTTATGAATTAACTTATGATATATAATGAATCTAACACATGTTTATGACATTCTATTAAAGAGATGTATTACTTCAAAAGATACCACATCAAAGCATCTATTTAGCATCTATAAATATCCTCACTTGCTATTTTATTTATAGACACACATATAAATGGAGAGATGAAAGATATAAGTAAAATAAATGAATCATGGAGATAAAAAAATTCTTTTGTCTAGCTCTTACTAGTTTTATCATCTTTCGCTAATTCTATCACCTTATATTTCTACAGGAACATTTTGCTTAATGCCAGAGAGCACTGCTTCCTGATTTCCCTAGAGGGTTGCGGAATAATTGATGGGAATCATAAATGATTAAGGAGGATCTGCAAAAAATTTGAAGACTATCACATTTAATGTCACGAATTTGAAGACAATTGCACTTAAGGTTGGATAATTCTTTTTTATGATCATTTATTTTGATTTGATTTGATTTGGTGATATTATCATTATTGTACTTGATTTCATTTTCATTAGTACTACGGTTTGAGTTAGGCTATAATTAATCTTCACATATCTTATTGTAATTAAGCATCTATTTAATTTCAAGAAATAATATTTACTTTCTGCCTCTCTAAATTTCTCTCTGCTTCTTCCCTTAACCTATTTCTCTCTTCCTCTTCTCCAATCTCTCCCTTACTACATTTCCCCTCCCCCTTCCTGCATCAATAACTTTTAAGAACAATATACATAGACGCGGCTCGAACCGTATATAAAAAGTATAATATGGCAAATGCTTGAATTTTAACAGTTAATAGTCAAATTAAAATTTACTTGGAGGGTTAAATGAGAGGATCATAAGCAATAGGTTAGATCGGCGAAGAAGTTTTGTGGATGGATTAAGAACCAAATAAAACTAAGAAATGATAGAAACTGAATTGTAACAATTCATTATATCATGTTGAAAATTATATCTGTTATTTATAATTTAATGTGAGATGATTTATAGATCTTCCCCCCAAAATTTATAAATCTTATTATAAATTTTTACAGTTTAATTAATATTATAATATATATGATATTTATAGATAAACATATTTTTTCCCACTTCATTATACGTCTTCTTCCAAAACGTATAAGCCCTCATCCTGAAATTTTACCTATTTATAGATTTAATAGGTAAAATTGTTTTAATGTGTTACTCCAAGTGAAGGTAAAATTTTTGGGACATATAGTCCTTAGACTTACATATATAAAACCGGTTGGATACAAATGGGTATTTGTACAAAAGAAATGAAAAGGGGAAATGATAAGATATATGTCACATCTTATGTCTTATAGCATAATACTTTATACAAAGACTTGGTATAAGTTGAGAAGAAATGTATCCACCAGTAGTAGATGCGAATACTTTTTGTTATTTGATGTGCATAATTGTAAATGAAGGGCTTGACTTGCACCTCATGGATATCATGATTGCATATTCATATGACACACTTAACAATGATATTTATATGAAAGTATATGAAGGAGTCAAGATGCTAGAAGCATCAAATACAAGTTCTTGAGAATGGCATTGATTTCAGTTAGACAACACTACTAGAAAATCACATATTAGCGAGAAAAATTACCGACGACTTTAATATTTCTCTCTAAATAGCCCAATCAACGAGGAATTTAGCAAGGAATATTAAATTCCTCTCTAATGTCCAACTCAAGGATAATTTATATTAACGACGACTTTAATATTCATCTATAAATTTAGCGACCATCGTTTTAGCGACCGATTTAGCGACGGACTTTTTCCGTCGCTAAATCTGATTTTTCTAGTAGTGTAAGTTATTTCACATGGCTTGAAGCAATCAAGGCCCATTTTTATGAAAAAATATATAAGTTTGTAATAATTGTGGTCTATGTTGACTATATCAACATTATTGGAACCCTTGTAAAGCTCTAAAAGGAAATGATTGTTTGTAGAGAGATTTTGGAATGAAGGTATTATAACAGTTGTCCCTAGATAAGTCACCTCCAGATGTATCTCAATGGTTGTGAGATCTCTGCATGATAATAATAATCCTTTTAGACCTCAAGAAATTAACAAAGATGAAGATGAAGAACTACTTGATATAGAAGTATCATACCTTAGTGCTATCGGGGCACTAATGCATCTTGATAATCTCACACGGCCTGGCATATTTTTGTCGTTAATCTATTAAAAAGATATAATTCTTCAACATTACAAATACGTTGGAGTAGAGTAAAACATATTTTTCATTATTTCAGATGTACTATGGATATAGGGTCATTATACTCAAGTATATCTAAGTATGAACCGATCATTTATGCAGATGCTACTTATTATACTTATTTAAATGTGTAGGTATAGCTATATATATATATATATCAAGGGCAATAGAGTAAAACTTATTTTACTAAAATTCTTCTTCACTCATGACATTTGAAAAGGAGCTGAAATTATTATCTAGCAAATATATTCCAAATTCCAATAAAAATTTAGTAGATTTGTTCACTAAATCGCTTCATAGTACAAATATATGACTTTGCAAAATCAGGGATATTGAGTAATGTTATCAAGAGGGGGAGTTGATACACAAAGTATTCTTTTTCTCTTATTTAGATTTTGTCCTATCGGATTTTTCTAAAAAGATTTTTAACGAAACATTATTATGATGTATATCTATAAATGTTATATTTTTTTTACTAGGTTTTGTCCCACTGGGTTTTTTAAATAGTTGGATTTTTTAATGAGATATATGTTTACTCATGGACATTTAAGGGGAGTGTTATGAATATTATTATTTTGTATATCCATATCTTCCATTATCCCCAATAATCTTATGCAACCCCTTATTATCTCATGTAACCTATTATTGGCAAGGTTCAAAAAACTGGATCGGACAACGAACCGGTCGAGACACTGGGTCAAGGGTCAGAGGTCGAACCAGGGGTTAACCCGGGGTCGAACCGGCTATATAAAAAATTAAAAATATTACAAATTAATTTGTAATAACAATCTATGCATTATGAATTCAAATATCCATGTACTAATCAAAGTACTAATCACCAAAGAGAGTATTATTCAATCTCAATTCATGCAAAGGTTCAAAATAATCCTA
>JANTPZ010004681.1:0-14154 GCA_025593235.1 Vachellia pachyceras | reverse complement strand
GCCTATAAGCCTATTAGAGTGAATAACAGGAACAGTAGGGACAAAAAGAATAGCAGAACAATTTTCAATTTTTCTTAGAGGAATAACATTTTGAAGAGTATTTTTGTGCAAAACACTCTTATGATTGAATTCATGCTAAAGTTGGTTCCTTAATTTATCTAATTATTAAGAGAACAATCTCAATTTTTATAAATATACTTTAGATGATTACATAGTCAATTAGCATTAAGCATCCTGCTCAATAATTCTATACATTCAGTTATTAATAAAAACAGATAATATGGTATTAAGATTAGACCTATTTCTACATTAAAAAATGGTTTAGATCTATTTACTGGGGAACATCCCAGAAAAAGATATTTAAAATTGTAAAAGAATAAATTAGGGTTTTGAATTTTTATAATCACAAATTAGAACGATGGACCAAACAGGAAATTCAAAATTAGGGGAAAGATTGCATTGCCTTTGAGTTAAATATAAACTTTCAAAACCAATTTCTATTTTTTTCAATTCCTTATTGTATTTTTGTCAATAGAATTCAGTTAAATGAGCTTTCAAAAATTTTAAAGTTTATTTGAATGAGTCACAAAGTTCATTTGAATGAGATTTCAAAACTGATCTCCGTTATTGTCATTTCCTACTTCATTTTTATCATTCCCTATTACATTTTTATCAACAAAGTTCATTTGAATGAGTTTTTAAAAAAGTCAAATTTAATTCTAATTAGTCACAGAGTTCATTCGAGCGAGCTTTTAAAACCAATCTTCATTATTGTCATTCCCTATTCCATTTTTGTTAATAGAGTTCATTCGAGTGAGCTTTCAAAAATTTCAATACTCATCTTAAAGGTTCATTCGAATATCCAGAAGATGAGGATTTCATTTAATTTGAATGAGTAACAGAGTTCATTCGAATGAGCTTTTAAAATCAATCTCCATTATTCTTATTCCCCACTCCATTTTTGTGATTCCCCATTATATTTTTGTCAATAGAGTTCATTCGAGATGAGTATTGAAATTCAAATCAACTCTGTAACTAATTCAAATGAAGTCCTTATCTTCTATATATCCAAATGATCCTTCGAGATGGGTATTGAAATTTTTGAAAGCTCATTCAAATGAACTTTATTGGCAAAAATGGAGCAGTGAATGACAATAATAGAGTGGGAATGACAATAATGGAAATTGGTTTTTGAAAGCTCATTCAAATAAATTATGTGACTCATTCGAATGAAGTTTGAAATTTTTTAAAGCCTATTCAAATGAATTCTATTGATAAAAATGGAATTTAGAATGATAAAATGGAGTAGGGAATGACAATAATGAAAATCGGTTTTAAAAGCTCATATTTAACTTGGGAGCAATTTGGTCTTTTCAGTAACATTTTGAAACATTTGTTTAGTTTATTATCCTGATTTGAAATTATAGAAATTGAAAACCTTTATTTGTCCTTTTACAAGTTTAAAAGTCTTTTCTAGGATTTTCCCAATATATTTCCCTCTAACTCTGAATATCCACACGCATACTTATAATGAGAAATTAGATGGATTTTAAACTAAGAGTATTTTTATATACGTGAAAATGCATTAGATTTCCAGTATCATTCCACCAAAAAAAGAATGAGAAAAGATACACCTTATTTTTTTTAATCATAAATGCATGTATTCTCCTGTGATGTAACTTGATTGAGACTAATATCATATATTAAATATGAGTCCGCTCGTAGTGTAAATTCCTACTTTATTTAATTTATAGAGTATTGATTAATAATTACAAGAGTGAAGGTGCATTGAAGGACGACAAATCAATGAAAGGCATTTATATTTCATTTCATGTTCCTCATTGAATTGCATACAACGGAGAGAGTACACATAAAATTGAGTGGTAGGAGTGTGTTTAAAAGAAAATATATCATAATGATGTCCCTTGAAATAATGAAATTGAGTTAAAATCCAATAGAACCTAGGTTAGATTAAACTGAAATGCAAGGAGACTGCTTTGCTCGCATTCATTTTAAATGAAAAATAGAAATAAAGGAAGCCATAATTAAGACCAAAGGCAAACAATCAATTTCGTGCATCTGCAGTAGTCTTTTGACTAGCTAAAGCAATCATACTCGAGATACCATTGGACACTAGATGTTGGTACCTTTATTAACAGAAACTCGAATCTTGATTTATTATGTTATGAAAGACTAACTCCTTCCATTCGATCCGACCTATTAGAGTGTTTGCAGTAATTGAAGAGAAGTGATATTGGCACTAGCATCATTTCGAGGATCCATCATCTCCACCATTTCAGTGGTAACACATTTTCCCTTTATGTGCAGATTTAATTTGAGGAGTTGTGTTGCAAAATCTTTTATATAAAAATCATGTAGCATTAGTGCTTACAAACTTTTATATATACTGTATGGAATGGAATTTCGCTTTTTTTTTTTACTCAGCAATGGAACTTCTCTATCCGATTAAAAGGTGTTATTAATCAAATAACATATTGCAATTGCTTCAAAGATGATTGGTTAATTACAACATTAGCTTATTTCAAAATTATTCAGGTTTAATAAGTTTTGAGTTTAACTAGCTTTTTTAATTTGTCATATGGTTTTCACACTATATATAAAGGTAAAATAGTAAAAATGCAGTACAGATAACGTTTTTAGCTAATGGAAAGTAAATTCTATATTATTGTAAATATTTCCTCCTCAAACCCAAAAAAAACCATAATTCACTAAACATACACAACAGAAGATACTTTATTAAATAACTACAAATAAAAAAGATACTTCTATTAAATAAATAACTACCCCTATCATTAGATTTACCCCTCCAACTAACATTTAATGCCTAATCTCAGATAGCCTCTTCAAGAATTCTTCAAAGTCGTCATCTTTACCCAGCAAGCTAACTCTAGCATATCTTGCATCAGATCCAAATCGGGTCCCACCTCTCACAAGTATTTTCAATTTCTTCTCCAGATAACTCTCACAATCTCCATCCTTGTTGCATTTCAGCCATGCAAAAGCTGCAACAAAGAAATATAAATGAGACTAACAAAAAAAAAAAAAAGAGTGTGTGCGTGTGTGTGTGCGCGCGCGTGTGATGAAGTAACAAAACGTAGGTACCAGGATATGTCTCAGATGATTCATTAGTGAAGTTACAAAAAGCCTTCGGAAACTTGGGCAAACTGAAGTCACCATTTTGTTTGATGGCTTCCCTCAGCTTTTCCCACCTTTGCTTCATGAGGCTTCTGCTATGCTCAAAGAACAAGTCAGATTCTCTAGAATTGTTGTAGGTATCACAGAGAACCTCCATTATCTTAGCAACTCGAGTTTGTGATTCTTTCGACACGCCAATGGAGCTCATCTGTATAAACTTGGTCATCTTCTTAGCTATCTCTTGGTCCTTCACAACAGCCCACCTTCACAATAACAACAACCAAAACCAAAACATACAGCATCACCATCATCCCCTTGACTCAAACATTATATATATATATATATATATGCATAGTACGTACTACCAGAACCAGTTGCTAATTCGATAAGATTAAAGAAATTATAAATACAATATTTAATCATATAGATGTTGCATAATCTCTTTCTAAAACATGTATAATTAAAGTATATATCGATTTATAAGTCAGACAGACCTACATATTTAAAGAAAAATAATAAGTTAATACAATATTTGGTAAGTTTACCCTTATTATCACTTAAATTTCATTTATTTAAAATATTGATGTTTATAATTTAATTAAAATATGGATAATTTTACCTTTGAGGACCAAAACCACAGGTTCTACACAAAAGATTGTATATATATTAACCCAAAATGGTAAACATAAAAAAATTAAAGTGATTTATTCAACTTTCTTAATCTTTTTGAATGAGTGATCTTATATTAGTGATCGAGGAAGGCGGTAGTATCTGAATAAGTGTGATTGATGAAAAATGAAAGTGACTTACCCAATACGAGAACCAGCATGGCCAGTGCATTTGGAGAAAGTGAAGAGCATAATATCATGATCGGCCTTGTGAGTAATGGGAGTGTACTGAGGCCAGTAATAAGCAAGGTCATGAATTAGCCTGCCTTCACTTCCACATGTTTTCTTGTTCACCACAGGTCCTCTGATACTACCATCTGGGTTATTCGGCGACGTCACTACCTCTATATATGCTTCATTCTTGTTATACTCCATTGCATCACCAACCCATTTGTGTATCCCTGAACGCACAATATCTGTTTGCTCTTGATACTCCTGCACACACACACATGTTTCAGTATTTTTTTATCCAAAGGATCAGAAACTAACTGTCTAAAATTACAAGCGAGAATTATTCATATCAACAAGTTATAAAGTCGTCGTTTCTGTCTTTTTTTTCTCTTGACCCAAAAGCCTTGAATTTTAAAAATTCAAGAGTTATAGTACAGAACATTGTAGTTTTGAGGTGGACCAACGAGAACATGATGCATATGATTAGTGGAAGGCCTAGTCTCATGTTACCATGTGTTTCGTGTAGAATCTGAAAGTTCGTGCATGTGTCTCAACGCGAACTTGTTGGTTGCATGTTTCCTATTTTGTGGTGTCTCCGAGAAAGAAGTGTTTGTCATTTTTTTTTCTTTTGCTGTCTGCTAATATTAAAACAGAAGCATTTGACTGGATTTAAAAGGAACTTAGTGGCTCTCAGCGGGTGTCTCCCACGGTCTGTAATTAACAACCCTTTTTTCTCGCGGCAGCATTATTATTTATTAACAGGTAAATAAATAATTTTTTTATTTATAAGTGCTATCATAGATAATAATATTTGACAAATGGAAGATCTGTGCGTCGACCAACATAAGAATAAAACTGACTGTTACCCCTCTTTTCGCCTCCTGTCTAGTATTTCTGGCCGTTAGATGAATCTAATGGTCTAGATTTTTGCATATGGGGCAATTGTAGTTCAGGGTTATATGTAACATGCAAAATATGTAATCATAAAGCTAGGAGACAGAAGGAAAAAAAACGCTTGTAAGAGAGAGAAGGGGGCACATATATATATATATATATATATCTTTGTCCTTACCCTTAAATCTTAATTATCTCTTTCCTCTTTAAGAAGAACATGTTCCTTCTTGTTTTGTTTCTGCATATGGGACGCACTGTATGGTTTATGGTCACATGGGGTGGGGGGACTAAGGAGTGATCATTTTATAGATCATAGAACTTTTTGAGATTTGTTATAATTGGAAGCAAAAATAAGACATATGGGTGAATAATTGTATATGATGAGAAATATTAGGATCTAGACCATCCTCTTGATCTAATGACCCAGATAAGTTGATAAAAGTATTAAAAGTGAATATACTCAATCAAGAAATATGGGAATACAAATCCCACATACACAATACCACAAATTAAAAGAAAGGGAAGATTTTTTTTTCCCTGGAAAATCCTTAACAAGTCATTGTTTGAAAATATTTTATAGGGGAGAATGCCATTCTAATATCTTTAAAATGACTCAAGAATGAAAAGTCAGGAAGTTTTGTGCCCAAAAAAATACCCATTATATTGGTTTATTCAGAAATCCTTATGCCCATCAAAACAATGAACAGAGAACCAATAACTGAGGAAAAAAGAAACCATCATGATGAAATTAAAGATTATTTTGGATTAGATAGATAGATAGACAGATAGATAGATAGATAGACAGACAGACAGATAGATAGATAGAGAGCGAGAGGGAGAGAGGCTAACCGAGTAATAAGGAGCAGCAGCGACGACATTGATTGGGTGGCCGTCGTTATCGGAAGAAGAAGAGAGAGCGAAGAGAGCCGCCTGAAACAACTGGGTGGAGCCATTTCCGACGACAATGTGGCCATCGCCGGTCTCAGCGTTACCAACCAAAGCATGAAGCCTGTTAATGGCGTCCTTAAGCTCCGGCATCAAAAACCAACACACACTCCTCAGATCACTCATATAACTCAGAAGATCACAGCCCTTTATCTCCACCGTACACTTCTCGCTCATCTTTCTCCAGTACCCCTTAAACAGCACTGGATCCCCCCTGCACATCACACAATATATCAAACTAGAAACAACCATAAACCCAACACACACACACAAGAGAAGACATATACATATACATATGCATATATATATTTAGAGAGAGAGAGAGATGTGAATTGATATCTTACTGGTCAAGGTTGATGAAGGAGGCGGGAAGAGGGGAGAGGCCATTAATATGGTTGGTTGTGTTCTTGTTGAGAGGAAGATTTGGAGCCAGTGATGATGGGGTGGTATTATGGTGATGATGATAAAGGCTAGTTTTGTCTGCAACTAAGCTCTTCATTATACTATAATATAATACTCCTTTTTTTATGTCTTGTACACTTCTCGATCGATCTGTACTGCTTCTTGATGATGATGAACTTTTGGATGACAATGAGTGGGTGTGGGAGGGTCTATATATATATATATATATGCATGTGTGTGTAGCGTTGTGTCTCTCTATATTTAGTTTAATTATTTCCAAATAAAGCGTTCATGAATCTCCAATCATGCGGATCACTGTAACATTGGTTTGTATGTACAGAGCACTTACTAGAAGATTAATTTATCTAATTAATTAAATTGCGCTGATTAATTCCATTCACATGTGTATCTAGGGTATGTTTTTTGGAAATCTGCTTATGTAATCTAATCTTATGGATCAAACAGGACGAGAACCGAATTAATAAATTAAGAAACTAGTTTTTCTTTCATTGACTGTGATGTTAAATATTTTGGGAAAGAAAAATTAAGTTATTATAGGCTAAATAGGGTCATGATTTATCACGTTATGGACGAAATTATTATAATTGTTAGAAAAGATTTTGAATTGTTCTATGCATAGAAACACATGGAAAATTCAGGATCCAAGGTTGATTCAACGTTATAAGAACCTTTTTATAATATAATTTGAAATATATGGAAGCTAATTAATGTCAAGATTCACTCGATTTCTCCTCATGCATGTAGTTTCTCCAAATTGACTAATTTAAAGAACCAACACAATGTTCTTCCTGATTAATTCAAAGAAATTTCCATTGTCGTTAGAAAAAGTTCACTGGATTAAAATAATTAATTGATGAAATTATGGCGGGGACATTAGGATAATTTCATTCTATTATTACATTTAGACATATCTTAATTTTTTATTCTTGTAATGTTTATTCTAAAGATGTGGTTTGAAGCATCTTAGACTATACCACATGTCTTGAATATAATAATTAAATTTGATTCCAAATATAAGATTTTAATGCATTTTATCTCCTAAATTTATAATTTACTCCCTAAATATTCTTATCGATTATACATACACATATATATATATATAGAGCTAACGGATTTCCACTAAAGAGTAGTTATCATGTACATGATTAAAAAGTATATTGTAAGAAAATGAATACATATTTGTTATAAGTAGTTAACTTAATTGATTTGTTTAATTTTCATAATATCTATAGCTTGTATATAAAACATAATGAGTAAGAAAAATAAAAATGTACTATAATGTAAATTAATCACAGATCACTTGAAAAGAGGAAAGGGGTGGGATTGTGTTGCTTCATTGTTTAGTGAGAAAAACAACAATAGAGCCTCGAAATCATTGTTCACTAACCCGAACCGGACCGGCCGGTTCGAACCGAAAACCGACGAACCGACCTCCAGACCGGTCCGGTTAGCCATTTGACCCCGGTTTGGGGTCGAACCGGTCAACCCGGTCTAACTCGGGGTGAACCGGGATCAACCCAGCCGAGTTAGTGGGTTGACCGGGTTGGTATTTTTTCTTTCTTTCTTTTTTAAATTTTCATTTAAAAAAAATAATAAATTGTTAATATGAAATTTAAAAAAATAAAAAACAGAATTCCTTCTCACATAGACACATTGTCGCGTTTGCATATACTCATTTTCTTTTTAATTAGTTTTTAAAATGATGAATTATTTTAAAATTTCAAATTTGAAGGTTAAAAAATAAAAAACAGAACCCCTTATCATATTTATTTTGATATTTTGTTAGGATGAATATTTTAAAATTATAAATAATGTCGGAGAATATATAACGTACAAGTATATGATTAGTTTAGTAATTGTTACTTTATTAATAATAGAATTTACTATTTATTTTTTAGAATTTTCATTTTTGGATAGTTTGATTGTATCAATGTATGATAATATTTATTTTTTAATTTTTTATTTCTCACCGGTTTGACCCACTGACCCTTAACACGTTGCCTTGTCCGATTCAATCACCAGTCCGGTTTCCTATACCTTGCTCGAAATGGGCTTGTTTGGGAACTCCATTTCCAAAATGGTACACGTAAGCCGAGACAAAATCATCTTAAAATCCGTAGAAATCTGCAAAACCTTCTAGAAATTCGTAAACTCATTTCTCCCAACGGAATTCCTTTCTCTCCCAAACACACCCGACATTGTGTTGCTCAAACCAAACATGTTTTGACTTGTTATCTCAATTATTATTAATCACTTCTCTATAAATTTTCATTATTCTTTTTTTGTGTGTGTTCATGCATATGCTTCTCATTCCTCTGCATGTGATCCACAATTTCCTCATACTCCTTCCATCTAATCAAACTTAAGGCATCAATCTCTGTGACATGTACAATTCCTTAATCATAATACAATATTCATCTCCAAATGAAGAAATATTTATGTACATTTTCTCACCCATTATTACCATGTTTTCTATAAGTCATGCACTCATCATGTATTCTTTCTTTCTTTTTTGTTACACACAGTTATCATCTTAATGGAAACAATATTATTTGATGCACTATCGTACGTTGAATGTAAGCATATATGATCTCCTAATAGGAATCCAAACATTGATTCATCGTATTGTGAGAAATTAACCTATTTCTGATATCGTTAATCACTCATTATGTATGCTAACTTACAATATTATCGTACGCAAAGAGTTTGATGTTGTTGGTCTACAAGAACCCATAAAAGTATTTCATTTATTAGAGATATAATTGTCAACAAAAGAATTCTTGAAGTTAAGAAGTAACAATTACTCATCTGAATCCACTTTGTAGTTTAATTTTTTTAATAAAGTGATTGTTATTGTAAGAATGAAGCGAATATTATTTTTCTTAAAAACAAGGATATACACCTATAAAATAGAGATTATTTGGGAACAGATAGATGTACTAAAAAGTATGTGTACTGTTAGAATCCTCTGCTGTGGTCGGTTTCAAAGCATTTTATTAAAATGCAGATTATTGACTCCTCTGCTGTGGTCGGTTTCAAGTCTATTTAATTTTTTCCTTCATATGACTGTGTCTTTTTATTATTAGTTTTTTTATTTTATTTTTAGCTAGTGATAAAATCCATCATGTCCATCCCCTCCTTTTATCGGTCTTTATAAATTATATATAATGTAATGTAATATATTATAGTGAGACGGAGGGACATAAAGATCCAAAGATATAATTTTCTATGTGATCAAATAATATCAAACTTTTAACAACATAACAAGAAATAACAACATTTTAACTTTTAAGCAAAACTGTTTTAAATTGTCCCTGCAAATAAAGTTCTCTTTTCACTATTTTTTATGTTCTTTAAAAATGGGATCAAAAATTTAAAATAGTTTTGTTTAATTTACAATAAAAAATAAGTAAACAAAAAGTTCTGATTAAAAAAGTAAATCATATAAGCATTATAAAATATTAAAAAAAGTAAATTTTAGCAAATAAGTACAGGAAAAATACTGATTGCCTATGCATCAATATAGCATTACGAAATTTATTGTTAATCTCCCATCAAAACATTTAGTAAATCTTATATATATATATATATATATATGTGCAATCACACCTTTTGTGTTAGCATTTCTAAATATTTGACTATATATATGAATTTTTTTTTATCACCAATTCACTTGAACTTTACCCCGACTACATCGTTGGGGCTAAAACTTGAAACCCTATTTAAGTAGAATCAAGCTGCTTACAATTTAGACCAACCATTGTCGGTGAATATATGTAAAATAAATTAGAAAATCGTAGTTGGGAAAAAAAATCAATGGCCTCAAACTGTACAAGCATATACCCTGGGCTTCAGAAAATGGCAATATATTTTTTATATATTTCCAGGCCTTGAAATTTGGACTTTGTAGAGCCCTTCTATAACAGAAAGGGATTAATGGGATGGGATGTACACTTTGAAACGTTTTGGGCCTTTAGGAATAAGAAGAATGGATGGAGGATTTTCTTTACATTTTTTTTAAGCATACGTATTCTCCTATCCTATTGAAGATAATTCTAATCGACTATCATGCCCTAAATATAAATACTAGCACCTGTAATTCAGGCTTAGAGGCCTGCTAGCCAAAATGAGACCATTTTTACGGCCCGACCCATGATATGAGGAGCCAAGGGCCTGAGATCCGTTTAGTTTATTTTTTACTAGAAACAGACATTTAAATACCCGTTAAAAAAAATCGAAACAACAATATCCTTACTTACAAAGAAGAGAAAGTCAGCTCTGAACTTTAGTTTGTATTCTGTTTGTTTACTGAAAATTAAGTCCAGTGCAGTGAAAATTGACCTGCTTGATCATTTTATCCATGAAATGTTTGTTCTTAACTTGATTTGTTCAATCCCATCCTCTAAGCTCTATTCTATTTGTCAGACTTGAAACAGAATGAAGTAATGAAGCTAGAAAAGGCAATCCATCACTGCCTCCAATTCCAGAATAAAAATGACAAACTGAAGAAGGAGTTTTAAACTCAAAATGTACAAAGCAATGGTAAAATAGCATTGAAACTCATATAAATAGTCTCTCAGTTGGTCTTCGAAGACTTATCATTCCGCAGTCCTCACCGACATCATTGCAATGGCAACCCCCACACTTTGTTCCCAATATAAATTTATATTTCTGGGAGGACGAGAAAAGATAACTAGAAAGAGATTTTATTTTTTAGTATGGAATTTGAAATGTGTTTTATTTCTTCATATTGATAACAAAGAGATGGGCTTAAACGGGCCGACCCTCGGCCTTACAAAGTTAGCACTTTGAAGCCCTCAGCCCTGTAGGGCAGACTCTTTAAGCCCGACTCCTTCTGGGAAATAAAAATCACGAACTCAATTCTCCAATTAAACGGGCTTAATCTGACTTGCCCAATGGGCTCGACTTATTTTTCCAACTCTAATAAGTACCCTCCTTATAGGAATTTAAATATCGGTTCATTAGTTACGAGGGATTAACTCATTTCGTTAAACCTAACTTACATTGGTCATTTCCTTTGTATTTGAAAAGCCTATGATGGTTAATAATAAATTTAGTTGAAGAGGTTAGTCATTAAGAGGGTTTTCCACGTTTAGTAATTAAAAAATGTTTTAAATAGTATTACCTCTAAGAACCTATTCTTAGCAAAAAAAAAAAACCATCATGAGCTGATCTAAAACATTTAATTCTCTAATTAATAACATAAGAATCTTCTCAACGTTAGTAAATCAGTTTAAATCATCATTACGCATCACTCAAGGGGAAATTCGGAAAAAAAAACTCAAAAACCCAATTTAGTCCCCCCGAATATCACGATGCCAATTCAGTCCACAAGCACAAATATAAAATTTACAAATATTGTCAAATGACCTATATATCCCTATCAATTGACCTATTTTAAAAAAATGCCACTTGAGCCAGCCACCCAACTAGCGGCAAACCGGCCCCTAGGGACCATATCCCAACCGCCTAAGCTCCGATGGTCAAAGGAAGAGACATTTTTGTTTCAAAAACAGTCATTTGACAAGGATATATAGGCCATTTGACAAGACACGCAAATTTCAGTTTGGCACCTGAGGATTGAATTGGCATTAGTGATATTTATGGGACTGAATAGGGCTTTCAAATTTTTCAAGGCCCCCTTAAATTTTCCCTTAATTAGTACTAAACATGAAAGAGAACCTTTTTCCCCTTTTCCAAAGGGGAGCCAAACCAACCGTGCGGTTGTGCCCGCCACCACCCCGATATCAAGGGACAATTTTTGCCACCCGAAATCGTCAAACTTTATAATGAGGATTTTGATTTTGTTGGATTTAATAAAAGAATGATACTCGTACATTTGTGACAAGTTATCCACTAAATCTCCTGAAGAATGATACTCATACATGTGTGATAAGTTATCCACTAAATCTCCTGTATCTCCCACGAACCTACAAAGCACAAAATGTGCAGTTGAAAAAAGGAATGGAAAAATGACAACTCGTTTACATTTACAGGGTGTGAAGAGGGATTGAAAGGCAGTCCAATAGTGAATGGCAGATTTCATTTCGTATTCCTCTTTGACTAGTATACAAGGGTGAGAGAAACAGATGCTAAGAGCTATGGCTATTCTGGATTTCATCTGGTATTGTCGGAAGCTTCTTCTTAAAAACGTGCTTCCTGCACCTTTCAAATATGCTATCATATAACAGATCAAATTTCACACCTGCTCTCTCCCTGTTCACTATAAATAGGATATGATCGCCCTCCACCATCTTGTAATACCTGTTTCAGCAAGTTCCACAGTTTTCTTAGTTCACAGACAAATTCAGTAAATAAAATGCATGAGTGGAAAGTAGTGTATGAACATGTCAAAGGGGTGTCCCATTCAAAAGTTTAACCGATAGGTTCAGGGTGACATGTCTTGCTTGTTTTTCACTTGATCTATTTACCTTCGGTGTCTTATTTTTCAAGCCTTAAGCAAAAAATTCATTCTTCACTGGATGAGAATGGAAGAGACTGCAATAGAAGTGCTTCTTAACTGGGGTTCCCCACTTGTCTAACATTATGAACTGAAGCCACTGCAATTTGTTGAACATAAGGGTAACATTGAGATGTGGAGTGTCAACCGTGTGAGTATAGGTATTTGTGGTATTTTCTATTTGACGGTTACTGAGAGAGGGGGCCATATAACATAGGTCTGGTTGTTGGAGAGGGTATGGGAAATGTGGTTGTGCCTCTCAAATGCCCAGTGAGTCGTTTCATTTTGCTTAGGGTATGCACTATAAGACTTGCACTTCTGTCGAGCAACTTTTATCATTTAATAACACCTATTTTCTTGAGTTTGTTCCATCATAATTAAATGATCTCGTTTGATAAATTCAGTTTTGCAAATTTCGCGGGCAAATAGTTCAGGTTAAAGGACATTTGGAAGCCAACCGATTAAAGCCATCAAGCTCCACAACCAAAATACTGCAGGTTTTATTCTGTATCATTATATATCACTTGTCAAAAAAGATAAATGTGGATGGCATACCAGATGCCAGGTTCCAATGGTTGGCAATCTGAATCCTTTTTGACTAAACGATGTGGGTGTTCGATTGGGAGGCGAGGATGAGTCATGGATATTGTGTTAAGTGCTCCATCATTGTCCTGCCAATCCTCATCCCTGCATAGACATAGTACATATGACTTGAATAGTCGTTTTTACATTTTTTAAGTTACAACAGAGTAGGGAGATTTAAAACAAAAATCAGACAAAGGAGTAAAGTTAGTCAGTAATCGCAAAAAGACTCAAACATACATATGCCAGATATACTAACATATCTCTTTATAATTCGTTTGTATCTATCTTCTTCAGGACCAGGTTTGCTTGGGAACTTTTCGCTCAAAAATGAATGCTCGAAGCAAAGTGAAATTTATATCTAAACATTGAATGAATTTGAAACCCACCTGTAACCTTTGTAAGGTGGAGTGGCATCTGAAGGATGGCGCCACTGGGTCATCTGAAATACTCTCAAGAAAAGCAATGGGTGAATTCCAAGTATGCTTGAAGGAACTGTGAAGCCCATGATCTTCCCGGTTTGCTTGGTGGCATAACTGAAGTAGTATGTATTTGGAAATGTATGTAGGTGGCAATTGAGTTTGATAGAGCCTTGAATTGTAAGGTCCGGAAGGATCCAATCCTCTGAAGCAAATGGACCTGCATAACCTAGCAGGCACTCAACAAGACCCCAAATCCCAATCTTTCTCCTAGACATGTTAAAGTGATCAAACCCGAAGTTGTAATAGTTCTTCAGCCAAGAAATATCCAGCCAATCATAGATTATCACCCCAATACGGCAAAGCTGTAGCAGAGAAACAGACTTCATTGTTCTTCCATCTTCTGGCCTAAGAC